>RJVU01070304.1:0-23430 GCA_003731715.1 Anabarilius grahami
GTGTCAATGGTCGTCTTTTGGACAACTGTCAAGTCAGCAGTCTTCCCCAAGATTGTGTAGCCTGCAGAACTAGACTGAGAGACCATTTAAAGGCCTTTGCAGGTGTTTTGAGTTAATTAGCTGATTAGAGTCTGGCACCAGGTGTCTTCAATATTGAACCTTTTCACAATATTCTAATTTTCTGAGATACTGAATTTGGGATTTTCCTCAGTTATAATCATCAAAATTAAAAGAAATAAACATTTGAAATATATCAGTCTGTGTGTAGTGAAGGAATATAATATACAAGTTTCACTTTTTGAATGGAATTAGTGAAATAAATCAACTTTTTGTTGATATTCTAATTATATGACCAGCCCCTGTGTATATATACTGGTAAAATCATGAAACAAAATGCACACAAATGTGCCCCTGCTCTTGGTTTTTTCTAAGGTTTTTGATGAAAACATTCCAGGATTATTCTCCTTATAGTGGACTTCAATGTACTCCAAACAGTTGAAGGTCAAAATTACAGTTTCAGTGCAGCTTCAAAGAGCTTTGAACAATACCAGACGAAGAATAAGGGTCTTATCTAGTGAAACCATCGCTCATTTTCTAAAAAAATTAAATTTTATATGTTTTAACCATAAATGCTCATCTTGAACTAGCTCTCTTCTTCTTCTCTATTTGAATTCCAGCAGTGTAGACACTGCTAAGTGTATTACTGCCCTCCACAGGTCAAAGTTTGAACTAAATTGTCATATACAATATGCTAGTGCAAGTATATAACAATTAGTTCAAACTTTGACCTGTGGAGGGCAGTAATACACTTAGCAGTGTCTACACTGCTGGAATTCAAATAGAGAAGAAGAGGAGAGCTAGTTCAAGATGAGCATTTATGGTTAAAATGTATAAAAAAAAAGAATTCCGAAAATGACCGATGGTTTCTCATTCCTCGTCTGGTATCGTTTAAAGCCCTTTGAAGCTGCACTGAAACTGTAATTTTGACCTTCAACCCTTTGCGCTACACTGAAGTCCACTATATGGAGAAAAATCCTGGAATGTTTTCATCAAAAACCTTAATTTCTTTTTGACTGAAGAAAGAAAGACATGAACATCTTGGATGACATGGAGGTGAGTAAATTATCAGGAAAATTTTTATTTGAAAGTGGACTAATCCTTTAATGTTTGACTTCCATTTGTGGGTGTGCATTAAACACCTCTTTCGGCTGACTGGTCAACCAAAGATCAACTACTTATAGTTCTAGTATAGTTCTAATATAGTTCTAATAATAGTCCTTCACTGTTATAGTTGCACAGATTCCTAAAGTCAGTGCCGTTCCTACACTTCTGGGGGCCCTAAGCAAAACTTTGTGAAGTCAGTGAGTTACTGTTTATTTTTGGGTGAACTAGTTGAGTTTATAGAGAACGTTTAACACTGAGTGTTGAGACTGCTGAACCTGATCTAAATCTGGATTTATCTGTATTTGTCAACTCCAAACCTACTCTGAAACTATGCAACAGGCCTCAAGTCATCTGACCATTGCCTGTTTGACTACGAATTGGATTGTGTTTCTCAGTTGTGTTAGACACAAGACTTTGTAAATAAGTTGTAAATAGTCTTGTAAATAGACTTTTACCAAATGAAGGGATGTAGGGGTTTGATGCCAGTTTATTTGTACATCATATTCACTTTGTTTATGGTTAAGCGAGTTAGGAGAGTGAAGTTGTATTTTGTTTTCTCTATTTTCATTTGAGCTAATTGTTTCTAAAATAAATTTTTTTGTTTATTGTATTGGCCTTGTCTGCCAATTGTGAAGCAGTTGTTTTACTTTTTTTTGTTGAATTTGTGCTGCTCATATGAATTCTGAATGACTGAAATTATTATATAAAAAAACTCTGCTTATTTTATAATCACTTTTACATTATTCAATAATCACATTCCACTTTAAATGAATCAAGTAAAATGACCAAAAGAATCCACATGTGCAATGTACGTTCAGTGTGCTGTATCGCATAACACAATATTCTGTGTACCACAGTTTCTTTAAATATAAAATTTTAACCTATTGTTACATTTGTACTTACAGCATCAAAAATGAATAATTCAGCACAAAACATCAGCAGATCAACAGCAAGAACAGGTGAGCACCTATTTCTAGAACAATGACTAAGGGTATTTTGTGATTCACATTCACAATCTTAAAAAGTAAAGCCTTTTTTTTAAACTGTGGTTTAGTAAAAAGAAAAGACTTCTCTCAAAAACCTGCTAATTTATTTTTTTACTCTCCCAATTCTCACATTCTACCTGCAAATTTTTATTAAATGCAGTTCATTCNGTAATGTCCATTTGTCAGAAATGTACAGTTCTAAGGTAATACAAACCATGCAGTTAGCCAACATGTATTCATTTAGGGAGAAACAATGATCTCATTAAAGCAACAATTGCAAATTGTGATCATAATGTATACAATACATCTGAAGGGCATCTGAAAGGGTATTGCAAAGCAGAACAGTAGCTTCGCTAATTATTTCCATTTGCTATTGTTTATAACATTTCTCACAGAATAGATAGATGGATAGATAAATAGTAAGCAAATGGTAAGAATTAAGCAAAGTAACAGGACAATTCAGCTGTATAACTTATTCATGCTGCAACACATGCTGGGAGTCATGGATGGGTTTTGTACTATGGTGGTACCTAGCATGCATTGCAGCATGAAGCTTTTGATTGTTAACATTTTGATTGTTGAGATTCATAAGCAGATTCTTGATGTCTGTGTGTGTCTAAAACATACAGTAGATCAAAAGTTTGTGTATTATCATGCTTTTCAAATCATGGATCTCATGCAATAGAATTACAGTGTTATTGTAGTCAAAAATATAAAATGAATCTAACGCTGCATTCACACGGGGGCGTCAGCGTCAACGCTTGATGGAGGGCGTGTCTGAAGCTTGTGTTGACGTGACCATTATAGTGATAACAGCCAATCACATTACTTTCCAGTGTTGCACGAACGCAATTGGCTAGCGACTGCTCGAGAGTATTTGCATAGGGCGATCTGATTGGATGACGCCTGCGTTGGCGCTTGAAAAGTTGAGAAATCTTCAACTTCTGCCGCTTGCAACGCGAGTGAAGCTACGCTACGGAACCCACAATTCAGTTCTGCAATGCATGACGTCACCCATTCAAAGTAAATGAGAAGCGTTAATGCCGATGCCCTGTGTGAATGCAGCGTAACACAACAAAGATTAAAAACTCAATCAAGATGATGAATTGTTTTTGTCATCAATAATTAACCAATATCACCTACATGCTTTCTCTTTTGGCTTTAATTGCCGTAATAAATGTGTCTTATATACACAGTTATAGCAGCTAGAGGACACGAGCCCAACTAAAGCAAAAACTGATCATCATGATGTAACGTCAAACAAAACAATAAAAATATCATAATTTAAACCTCTGTTAATTCTCAATAAGAACTTCAGTCGATATAAAGTCTGTCTGGTTAGTAATACGTGAAGCAGGTAAAAAAAAAAACACTGCAGTTGCCTCAAAATAGCAACACACCAACAATCACCTGAACACACCTTGTTTTCAGGCATGAGTGAACAGATGGACATGAGTGGGTTTGTTATTCAAACAACGTGGCCCTGGACATGAAAATGATAACTGTGTCGGGCTGAAACTATCAAAAAACACTTGCGTCGCACAAGTGTTCACTTGTTCAATCATCACTTATTTTATATCTGTGATATTAAGAGTGGCTCAGTGGGAAACACTGTCACCTCACAGAAAGAAGGTCTCTTGTTCGAGTTCCAGCTGAGCCAGAAAGTCTTTCCCTCACAATCTAATGTAGATAGAGACCACTATTGTGATTCTACAAGTGCAGTGCTGCTACAGTACAATCAGAAATTTACTGCTTCTGTTCTGCCATATTGTACAGCTGTCATCATATTTGCATAAATAAATAATTAAAAATAAATAAATAAATAAGCATACAGTAATCTGTAGTACTGTCTATAATGCAAATTTTATGTAAGTCATATTGTGAGAAATATTTATTTTTTGCTGATGGTAATTTCTAATCTAAATCTTGATTACAGAGGTGTTAGCAAAACATGAATACACCATAAAAAGAGAACTTGGACAAGGGAATTCAGGAAGAGCGTTTCTGGTGAAGAATACAGACGAAGATTCCCTTGTGGTCAAAGAGATCAACTACAGAGATGTAAGTACAATAAAGAATTTACTAAAGGATTGAACATTTTATTAGGATGCTAGATACACATCACATTAAACAGATGAAATTTGTTCTTCACAGAATGTGAATTTGAATCTAGACACAGTCAAAAATGAAATCAACGTCCTGAAGAATCTGCACCATGGATATGTTGTTGGATACGAGGACTCGTTTGAAGGTGTGTCTGTTTAAATTTTAGAAAGATGGGTATGACAATGTACCCTTAGTCTGAAAGTAAATTAATAGTTTTTTTCTTTTTTAGAAAGTGTGAAACCTTTTCATGAACAGAGTGTCTAATTATGCATTAAATTCTAATAGCCCATCTTGTTGGCAGAAGATATTTACAGTAACTCTACCCACCAATGTCAGGTTGAGCCAGACAAAATTGCAAAAGAAACCCATCTGATAACAGCAGCAGTAGGACGTGTGGCAGTAACTTTTGACGTGATCACCAGAGTTTAATTCTGCCTTTTTCCAAACTTGTTCTTCTCCCTTTTATTAAAGGGTTAGTTCACCCAAAAATGAAAATCCTGTCATTTATTACTCACCCTCATGCCGTTCCACACCCGTAAGACCTTCGAACACAATTCGGAACACATTTAGTGATGGCCGATTTCAAAACACTGCTTCAGGAAGATTCGGAGCACAAATGAATCAGTGTATCGAATCTGCTGTTCGGAGCACCAAAGTCACGTGATTTCAGCCATTGACAGTTTGACACACGATCTGAATCATGATTCAATACACTGATTCATGAGGGAGAGAAATTAATGACAGAATTTTCATTTTTGGGTGAACTAAACCTTTAAATATTATCATTTACACTCAGTGTTATTATTGCATACGGTATTAAAACCTTTTTAAAAGGTACAAAACCTTTTAAAAAGGTACTAAGATTCAAGATTCAAGATTCAAGAGTTTTATTTGTCACATGCACAATTATATAGAGCATATATAACCAGCAGTGAAATGAGAGTCAGGTCCGCTCCATGGACAGTGCAATTATTAAAGAATACAACACAGATGAGAATATACATAACTATAGCTATGAAGGAATTAAATAAAAGTAAACAATAAAAATATAAGAATAAAATATGAAAAAAAAAAAAAGATGTATACTGTAGAATTAAATATAGAATGGAAAATAATGTGCATGAGAGTAAACTGTAGTCTTAAATATTAAGATACACAGGGATGTGCAAGAGGCAATGTGCATATGTGCATTATACTGTAGTCTTAAATATTAAGATACACAGGAATGTACAAGAGGCAAAAGTGCAAACAGGTTAACACTTTCAGTATGTCAATGTGAGGTAGTGAATTATGAATTATCTTACTGATAAAGTGCATATTAAGTGAAGACATGAAAAAGTTAAGAGGCAGGTTATGAGTTCAGGAGTCTGATGGCCTGGGGAAAGAAACTCCTCCTAAGTCTCTCGGTTTTTGCCATCAGACTACGGAAGCGCTTACCAGATGGCAGCAGAGTGAAAAGATGATTACTGGGGTGGATGGAGTCCTTGATGATTTTAACAGCTCTGCTTTTGCAGCGTTTGAGGTAGATGTCCTGCAGAGAGGGAAGAGCAGACCCTGAGATGCGCTCAGCTAAGCGCACAACTCTCTGCAGGGCTTTGCAGTCTTGACTGGAGCTGTTCCCATACCACACTGAAATACACTGAGTCAATACACTTTCTATGGTTCCTGAATAGAAAGTTTTCAGGATTGCTGGTGAGACCCTGAATTTCCTCAGCTGTCGCAGATGGTACAGTCTTTGCCTGGCTTTATTAACCTGTGTTTGAATGTGGGTAGTCCAAGTCAGATCCTCGGAGATGTTTACACCGAGGTACTTGAAGCTACTCACCCTCTCCACAGGGGTCCCGCTGATCATAAGAGGAGTGTAGGGCTGCTTCTGTCTCTTCCTGAAGTCAACAATCAGCTCTTTAGTTTTGCTCACATTCAGAGAGAGACAATTGTCCTGGCACCATGATGTTAATTTCTCTACCTCATCCAAGTATGCGTTCTCATTATTGTTGTGAATGAGGCCCAGAACCACAGTATCATCAGCAAATTTGATAATGGAAGTGGAGCTGTGGGAAGATACGCAGTCATGTGTGTAGAGAGAGTAGAGCAGGGGACTCAGGACACAGCCTTGTGGGGCTCCTACGTTCAGAGTGATGGAGCTGGAGGTGTACTGGCCTGCTTTCACCACTTGAGGTCTGCCGGTGAGGAAATCAAGAATCCAGTAGCAGAGTGAGGAATTCAGGCCGAGGTCCAGGAGTTTAGAAGCCAGCTTGATGGGGACTATAGTATTGAAAGCTGAGCTATAGTCAATAAATATTGACTATAGTGCCTAAATAATAAGATGAATTATTTAGGCACTAATATACACACTTTAGGTACTTATATGTACTTTAAGGTACAAAGGTGTACCTTTCCCATATAGCAACATACTGTAGTATCGGCCCAGATCCGGCCCACATCTGGCACATGTGGAATACAGATCTGGCTCACATGCGGTGTGGAATGATGGCACTTGGGCAAACTGCTCTTGTTTGCCAGATCTGGGTCACAAGTAGGCCATAGTAATGTCAGCCAAGAGTAAAAAATAAACCAGAACTGGACCTTATCCAAGCCACAAAATCTGTATATATTATTTATAGTCATCTCAGCATTAACAAACCTATAAACAAGCAGAATCACTTGAAGGAAAGAAGAGAACAGAAGAACTACAACCGACTTCCAACTACAGGCTTAGATGAAATCAACTGAAGATAAAAGACATTAAATCTCTCAACATCTCAACAGAGGAGGATTAACTCCAGGAATAACTCCACAAACAGCATGACCAGCTTCACTTATAACTAACCAGACTCACTTTATTTCTGTCACACATTTACTGAAGTTCATATTAATAATAGCTGGTTTGTACTCATTGTTGTGGTGACCAGTGACTTTTTTTATGTAGATAGAGAATCTGGGTTCTTTTACATTGTGTCGGAGTACTGTGCAGGAGGAGATCTTTTCAAGAAGATGCAAACGCAGAAAAACATAGTTTTTTTTGAAGAACAACAGGTGAGTGTCTTACAGTATGTACACCATGTACTCTGGGCAAATGTGCAATCAATCTAGTACAAAGTTCAAAGCCTTTATCATCATATGCATAGTTCCCCATACAATTAAATTCAGACTTTGTCATTTTGCCATGAAAACCATTGAAAAAGGGTAAAAAATATACATAAAAAAGAAAAACAAACAGACTTATCAATTATCATCTCAAATATGCAAACAATATATATTCTTCAAGCGTTTGTGCAAGTTGTGTGGCTGGATGATGACAGGGTTAATAATGACCCATTTAAAGGTACAACATGTAATATTTTTTGTCCACTAGAGGTCGCTAGAGACCTATTCAAATCAAAGGCGTAGCTTGATGACGCCAAGTTTTAGAGCGGAATCTTGGGACATGTGGTCTCCGGACGGTGCAAAAGAATAGGGATAGGACTCAGGAAGACTCTGTCTATAAATATATCAAAACAGTTGTTCCCTTGTCTATTAAAACATGTAAATATTAAAGCGTCTTTGGTGTTTCCATGGTTTCTACAAAATAATCCGGAAACCGAGGGTAACGCGGGTATGACGCCATTGACAGACGACTCCTCACACGTCCCGGAGCCTTGGTTACAATTGCAATTATCTCACGATTTTCAAATAGTTGGAAATGTTTGGGATATTTTAAGTACTCAAGTGAACAAAATATATAACACTGGCCTAGTGGTTTTTGGATATTTTACTGCAAAATCTTACATATTGCACCTTTAACATCCTGATAGTTGCTGGATAAAAACTGTTCCTTAGTCTGGATGTCCTGCATGTTAAACTCCTGTACCTCTTGTACCACTCTCTACTAGTGCTTGCGGTCCATTTCTGTGGTGTTACCATAGCACTCTGTGATAAAGTTGGTCAATGTACTTTCAATGACGCTGCTGTAAAAGCTGCTGAGGTTCTTTGGTGCCATGCCGAATTTCCTCAGCCCTCTGAGAAAATACATCTGCTGTTGTTCTTTCTTGACCAGCTGGGTGGGGTTATGTGACCAAGTGAGGTCGTCACTGATGTAGACACCCAGGAATTTAAAACAACTGACCCTCTCCACCTCATGAATGATCAGCGGCTGATGAGTTCTCCTCTCCTTCCTCATGTCTACAATCATCTCCTTGGTTTTGTCTGTGTTGAGAGTGAGATTGTTTTCCTCACACCAGTTCACTAGACTCGTTACCTCACTCCTGTACACTGTTTTGTCTCCAGCAGTGATAAGTCCAACAAACGTGGTATCGTCAGTGAATTCCAGGATGATGTTATCCTTATGGCTGGCATCGCAGTCGAATGTAAAGAGTGTGTAGAGCAGGGGTGCTCAACCCTGTTCCTGGAGATCTACCTACCTGCAAAGTTTAGCTCCAACCCTGATAAAACACACCTGAATCAGCTAATTCATATCTCCAGGAGCACTTGATAATTACAGACAGGTGTGTTGAGCAGGGCTGGAGATGAACTCTGCAGGAAGGTTGATCTCTAGGAACAGGGTTGAGCACCCCTGATGTAGAGCATGGGGCTAAGGACACCTCCTTGTGGGGTACCAGTATTCATCACAATGCTGTTTGATGTATTATTTCCAATTCTGACAGACTGCGGCCTGCCGGTGAGGAAATCTAACAGTTTATCTGTGAGTTTGTAGGGAATAACTGTGTTAAAAGCAGAATTGTAATTGATGAAAAGCATCATAGTATAAGTGTCTTTAAGGTGTGAGAGGGTTATATGTAGGGTTGCTGAGATAGCGTCTGAGGTAGATCTGTTCGGGCGGTAGGCATACTGTAAATGTTACAGCGTTTCCTATACACTGCACTGAATGTGGGTCAGAACCACTGTCTCAAAACAATTCATAATGATTGGAGTGAGTGCAACTGGTCTGTACTCATTCAGACAGGTCACTGTGCTCTTTTGGGGAACTGGGATAATAGTGGTAAATTTAAAACAAGTGGGGACCATGGCCTGTGAGAGTGACAGGTTAAAGATGGAGGTGAGAACATGCCCTGAGGGCCTGTTCAGGAATGTTATCCGGGCCTGCTGCCTTGCGAGGATTAATTCTTCTTAGGGCTTTGTGTACTGTACTTCAGCTAGCGAGTTAAATGGGGAGAAGGTGAGTTGTGTGATCAGATTGTGACCATTCAACACCATCTAACTGTACACACAGAAAGCAACATAGTGTTAGCCCACATTTGACACATGTGGAATACTGATCTGGGCCACATGCGGTGAGGTTAGGTTTAACACATTTACTAAATTATTGTTTAATTCTAACCATCATTCCATGCTGCCTGTGTCAGATGGGGGCTGAACCCATTTTTATGGTAGACTAATGGTAGAGGTATCATTGAAAATTAAATCAAATACAATGTATGGAGTAAATTAGAATGTACAGTGCTTTCTCATATCATCTGTGTGCAGATCCTTGACTGGTTAGTACAGATTTGTCTGGCTCTGCAGTATCTTCATAAGAATAATGTTCTCCACAGAGATATAAAACCTCAGGTATGCACTGGCAAAGCTCAAAAATAATTCATCAGCATGCAAGACAAATGTGATGATTTACTTTATGTGTTCATGTGATGATTTATGAATTTCCTGTTGTTATTCTAGAATGTTTTTCTAACTGAGGATGGTTACATCAATCTAGGAGATTTTGGATGCTCAAAAGTGCTGCAAAGGTTAATAAACTGGAAATTTGAATTTCTGAATGGATTTTATCAGTTCTATTAGATTTAATTTAATTAGAATGTAACGTTTGATTTTTCAGAGCTGATGAATATGCAACATCAGTTGTGGGTGCAGAGCTCTATACCAGCCCAGAAATCTATCAAAACAGACACAATTCCAAAAGGTATGCTTCCTGATAAAGATGTGGTAACATATATTAACAGTTTGGTATTCAGATGAAGGTTTTAATTGTTCAAAACAACAATTTACTGCATGAAATAAATAACTAACTAAATGACATTGTATAGTGACATATGGTCATTGGGATGGTTGCTCCATGATCTCTGCATGCTGGATGTGTGGGTGAGTATACTCTTCTCTTCTCAAAAAGAAAACAAAAATCTATTCTATAATCGCTTCACCAGTGTAGGGTTGCAGGCATGCTGGAGTCTTTCCTAGTGTCTCTGGCCATAGATAGGAAAAGACACTGGACAAATGGCCCATTCATAACAGTGCATTAAAGGGTTAGTTCACCCAAAAATGAAATTTCTGTCATTTATTACTCACCCTCATGTTGTTCCACACCTGTAAGACCTTCGTTCATCTTCAGAAAAAAATATATTTTTGATAAAATACAATGGCTCAGTGAGGCCTGCATTGCCAGCAATAACACTCCCTTTTTTCAATGCCCTGAAAACTACTAAAAACAGTCAGGTGACTGCAGTGGTTTAACGTTAATATTATAAAGCGACAAGTAAACTATTTATGCACCAAAAAAACCCAAAATAACGACTTTATTTAACAATACATAGTGATGGGCGTTTTCAAAACACTGCTTCATGAAGCTTTACGACTCTTTTGTTTCGAATAAGTGGCAGAGCACCACAATCACATGATCAGTAAACAAGGATTTATTACATCATAAGTGTTTTGAAACTTCAACAGTTCACGTGACTTTGGCAGTTTGATACATACTCTGAATCACTGATTCAAGACAAATGTGTGAAACAAAAAGTGTTTTTTAGAAATTGCCCATTTCTAGACATTGTTAAATAAAGTCATTATTTTGTTTTCTTGTCACTTTATAATATTAAGATAGAACCACTACTCCCCTGAACTGTTTTAAATATGTTTTTGTAGCTTTCTGGGCATTGAAAAAGGCAGTGTTATTACTGTCAATGCAGGCCTCACTTACATTTACATTTACATTTATGCATTTGGCAGACGCTTTTATCCAAAGCGACTTACATTGCATTATACTATACATTTGTATCTGAGTATGTGCAATCCCTGGGATCAAACCCATGACCTTGGCATTGCTAGTGCCATGCTCTAACCACTGAGCTACAGGAAAGCTTTCTTAGCCATCAGATTTTATGAAAAATATCTTAATTTGTGTTCTGAAGATGAACGAAGGTCTTACTGGTGTGGAATGACATGAGGGTGAGTAATTAATGACAGAATTTTCATTTAAAGGATTAGTTCAGTTTATAATGAAAATTAGTCCAACCTTTATTCACCTTCAAGCCATCCTAGGTGTATTTGACTTTCAGACAAATACAATTGTAGTTAATAATCTTGAAGAATGTGTAACGCCTCTTGCAGTTCAAAAACCTTTCACTACGTTCTACACCTTCCATATTCAACTCAAAGAAAAAACCTTAAAGGGGACCTATCATGCCACATTTTACAAGATGTAAAATAAGTCTCTGGTGTCCCCAGAGTGTGTGTTAAATTACGGTTATAACTTATATTGTCTTGTTTTTATCCACTATATTACTACTACATGCCTGTTGTACCATCCGAATGATGGCCAAAACTATACCGATGACTTGATGATGTTTATTGTATTTCACACAAAAGATGAAGCATCCGTTTTCACTCTAGAAAATCACTGTAAGAGCTTAATAAAACACGTGTGCATTAAAATATTATCCATAATCTCTCTCTCTTTCCCTTATATTATCACCAACATACATAGGGAAAAACACAGAAACACTTATTACAACTAACAGTAAACAAATATATAAAGACCTCATTTCGGGTGGTGCTTAAAGTCGGCATGAAATCAAAATTGACCCTATTTACTTTGTTAGTGCATATTACTAGTCTTGTGATGAACAATTAATCCGTGCAAGTTAATACACTTAAATAATTATAAAAATTTTATTAAAAATTGTTTGTCGCCGTAATCTTTAATCAAAATCTGAAAAGTTACTTCCGGTCTGGAATGACGTTCCTTCCCAGATGACGTCAGTTTGACGGCTTGGGTTGAAAACACGTAAACCACTCCTCTGCAACCGTTAGTCTGCTATGAGTGAGAGATGGAGAGGAGGAGCGCTAAAGTAAAACTCTGCCCTCTATTCAATATTCTGTTTCACTTGGAAATACGTCACAACACTGGAAAAAAGTCATTTGCAACTTCCGGTTCATGCAAACTTTAATAAACTGGTAAACTTTATATCTGTAAATCAACTCTGATGAACTGTAACAAAGTGCTCTCACCTTCATTACTGCCGAATCCAGTATCACTCTGGAGACTATAAGCTTGATCACAAACTGTTTGTACTAATATATCCTTGAGTAACACATATTTAGCACAATCTCTGTTTTGTATTGTCCCTTTGTATTGATATTCATTGCACAAATGCATCACTTCACTTCAGAAGGCCTTTATTAACCCTCTGTAGCTGCGTGAAATGTGTTTATGATGGATGGATGTGGATGGAGACACTTTCTTCAGCCCATAATCTTGTGGTTATGCATACTGCCATTATAAAGCTTGGATGTGTAAGGGTGGAACTCCTACAGGGGTTCAGACTGTAAGGTTTGCCGAGCGACTAAAGAAACTTCATCAGTAAGATGTCAGAAAACGTCTTGGGTTACGAGTGTAACCCTTGTTCCCTGAGTAAGGGAACGAGACGCTACGTCAGTGACGTGATGGGAATCCTCTGCATTTTTGCGTTCGTGAAGCACTACTGTATCCAACCAATGAGAGAGAACGTGACGTCAGAGGCGGGCGACGTCGCGGACTATAAAGCATGCCCGGAAACAGAGAACGCTAGCTTCTGTGATATGTCTGAAGGAAGCGCTCCAGGTATGCAGGAGGTACGGCAACGCGACGTAGCGTCTCGTTCCCTTACTCAGGGAGAGAGAGAAAAAGAAAGAGAGAGAGAGAGATTTTTTTTTTTTTTTTTGATTTTTAGAAAAACTTTATTTACATTCATTATACTTATTCATTAATTTTATATTTCACATATCCACAAATCACATTAAATTTCATCTTAAACTATCACCAAATATTAAAGAACTGTTTTCAATTTTACAGAGTACTTCTCCACAAGTCCAAATCACTTCAAAATCCAATAGATTTTTCATACATAAATAAAAAGCAAAATCATGTCTAATTCTTGTTTTTATTGAAAGTGAAAGTGAAAGTGAGGTGACATGTGGCCAAGTATGGTGACCCATACTCGGAATTTGTGCTCTGCATTTAACCCATCCAAGTGCGCACACACAGCAGTGAACACACACACACCGTGAACACACACCCGGAGCAGTGGGCAGCCATTGCTGCGGCGCCCGGGGAGCAGTTGGGGGTACGGTGCCTTGCTCAAGGGTCTCACCTCAGTCGTGGTATTGAGGGTGGGGAGAGCGCTGGACATTCACTCCCCTCACCGACAATCCCTGCCGGACCTGAGACTCGAACCCATGACCTTTGGGTTACAAGTCCGACTCTCTATCCATTAGGCCACGACTGCCCACTTTTGTTCTGCCGACTCTCTATCCATTAGGCCACGACTGCCCCTTTTACAATCACTTTTACAAGTCCTTTAAAAGCATTCACTACATTACATTCAGTTCCACGCTCAACTTTCTGTTTTCTACATAAATAAATAGACATTTTTGCTTTTGCTATAATAAAATTCAACAAACGACCCTTTTTTTTATTTGCTTTAAAAACCTTGAGACCATAAATAAATACAGGTATACTGAACATTTCATTAAAATCATCAAAAATCACTTTCAACACTTCAAATAGAGATTGCAACCTTTCACAGTATATATAACAATGAAAAATAGTTTCTCTCTGCCCACAAAAAACACAACTATCTTTTACTTGTGGATTCAAGATAGAAATGAAGGCATTCACTGCAACAATGCCATGCAAGATCTTCCATTGCAAATCTCCAATAAATTTCATCAATGGTGGCTTGTATAACATTCCCCACATTGGTTTAAAATTGGAATCAATATTTAATTGACTACGCCATGGATTATCAGAACGATGTACCAACTTTTCTTTGTTCATCATCTTTACACACATTTTATATAAACATTTTCCTCCAATACATTTAAAATTTCTGTCCCTCAAATTTTTTAACACTATTAAAGGACAGTTAGTATCCACATCTGGCAAATCCGGAGAAATAATCATTTCAGGAAAATTGTCCTCAGCATTTGATCTTTTCCGTGATGTTGAATAATCATATAAAAGCATCCACTCTTCTTCACATAAAGAGCTTCGACATTTTTCCAACATCTGTCCAACTATTCGTTCAGAGTGAATTCCAAGTCTTTGAGTCAGTGCAACAATATTACTTAGATTCCACACAGCCACTTCAATTAGATCCTTTAATGTTATAATCTGTGCATTCTTCAATTTTTGTTCAATCCATGCTGGTATCTCGCCAGATACATTCAGACGAGATCCATTAATCAATGGTTCTAGCAACAACCAATATAGGGATTTTACATCAGTAGACCTTGTTATTTTCATCAAACACCATGATTTTCGAACACCTTCATAAAAAAAAAAGGCATTTCTTTCCAATCTATTTTCTTACAATTTATCCAAAATAATTCTTTACTTAATTCAAGCTTCCCAAGAACACTTAACAGTTTAAATGTTACATTTGTCCAAGGCAGCTTTTGATACAATATTTTTTTTACAAACTGCAATCTAAAAGCTGCTTTCCTACTTTCAAGATGTATTAAACCTTGTCCTCCCTCCTCTAAGGGTAGATACAACACACTTTTGGGAAGCCAGTGTAATTTATTCCAAAAAAAATTAACAAGGGAAGTTTGAAGCTTTTTTAACAGGCCCGCTGGAGGTTCTAATACTGCTAAACAGTGCCATAACATGGATGCTACTAAATTATTAATTACAAGGACTTTCCCCCTAAATGACATTTTGGTTAACAACCAATTCCACCTTGCCAATCTTCCTTGTACTTTTTCTAAAACATTTTCCCAATTCTTTTCCACTGTTATCACATCACCTAAAAACACCCCTAAATATTTAAAACCTCCTTTTGTCCAGAACATTCCACAAGGTAAAGTTGGTTTTTCAGCTTGCCAATTACCCACTAACAGGGCTGAACTTTTTGACCAATTAACCTTCGAAGACGAAATTCTACCAAAGTCTTCAACGATTTTTGTTAGTTTATTTACATCTTCTTGGTCATTAATCAACACTATTACATCATCAGCGTATGCTGACAACTTTACAGATGTATATACACTATCATATTTGAAACCACACATACTCTCCCTTATTTGATTTAAAAGAGGTTCCAAAGCAATAGAATATAACATTCCAGACATTGAACATCCCTGTCTTATTCCTCTTCCAACTTTAAACGGAGCACTCAAGCCACCATTGATCTTCAATATGCTTTCAATGTTTTCATAAAGGACTTTTATCATATTTACAAAACCAGGAGGAAACCCAAAAGCTTCAAAAGTATCCCATAAATAACAGTGTTCTACCCGGTCAAAGGCTTTTTCCTGGTCTAATGAAATAAGACCACATTTAAAGCCAAAAATCCTTGAAACCTCTAAAACATCTCTGATAAATGAAATATTGTAAACAATTGACCTGTTGGCTATACAGTATGACTGATCCATATGTATTATCAATTCCATCACTTCTTTTCATCAATTGGCCAAAGTTTTAGACAAGATTTTATAATCAGCACATAATAATGACACTGGTCTCCAATTTTTGATTTCCTTTAAATCGCCTTTTTTTGGGAGCAGGGTTAAAACTGCCCTTCTACAGCTCTGTGGCAGCTGTCCTCCATTCAAGCTGTTATTCAGAACTTCAAGCAAATCATCTCCCAAAAAATCCCAATAGGCCTTATAAAAATCAACAGGAAGACCATCAATTCCTGGTGCTTTCCCATTTTTTAAACTTTGTAAAGAAGCATACAACTCCTCCTTTGACAATGGTTTCATTAATTCTTCATAAAATTCTTCAGGCACCTGAGGAAGATCTTTATAAAAATGTTTTGCCATTAGATCATTTTTTTCATATTCACTTGAATAGAGCTCTTCATAAAAATCAACTGCTCTTCTCCGTATGTCAGACATTTTAGTGATTTCTTTCCCATCATTGGATTTTAAACAATGAATTAACCGGCTTTGGCCATTTTCCCTTTCCAGGCCAAAAAAAAATCTAGACGGGGCATCCATTTCAGATGCATTCTGAAATCTTGATCTCACCAAAGCCCCTTGCGCTCTGTGAAGTGAAGTGAAGTGAAGTGAAGTGACATGTGGCCAAGTATGGTGACCCATACTCGGAATTTGTGCTCTGCATTTAACCCATCCAAGTGCACACACACAGCAGTGAACACACACACCGTGAACACACACCCGGAGCAGTGGGCAGCCATTGCTGCGGCGCCCGGGGAGCAGTTGGGGGTACGGTGCCTTGCTCAAGGGTCTCACCTCAGTCGTGGTATTGAGGGTGGGGAGAGTGCTGGACATTCACTCCCCTCACCGACAATCCCTGCCGGACCTGAGACTCGAACCCATGACCTTTGGGTTACAAGTCCGACTCTCTATCCATTAGGCCATGACTGCCCCCCTCTGACTCCTAATAGATCAGTCAAAACCCTTTTTTTCGTTTTTAAAGATATAAAATATTCTTGATCTCCTGTGGCCCCACATAAATTCTGAATCTCCACAATATCATCTTCTAATTTTTTTATATATCCAACAACGTCCTTTGTTACATTGAAAGCATATTGATTACAAAACTGTTCTATTTGAAGTTTTCCAGTATCCCACCATTGTTGCAATGAAATAAAATTTTCTTTTTGCAATTTCCATTTTTCCCAAAAAAATCTAAAACGATTTCTAAAATGAAAATCTTCAACAAAAGCACAATTAAAATGCCAATATGCACTTTTATTTCTTATAGAATTAATAAAAACAGAAGTAATCACCATAGAATGATCTGAAAAACCTACTGGACATAGTTGACAACTTTTAAAGCATTGAGATTGAAATTCATAACAATAAAATCTATCTAATCTTGCCAAAGCAATATGATTTTCTCTTACATGTGTCCATGTATACTGTCTTATATTGCTATTCAAATTCCTCCAAATATCACAGAGTTCATTTGATACAATTAATTGTGACAATCTACGTCTTGAAGCACAATGAGGCTCTAGATGATTTCTATCAATATCGTTTACAGTTCAATTAAAGTCTCCACCAATTATTAAATAATGATCTTCACATTGCTGAACTGTATTAGCAAGTGTATCTAAAAAAATCATTCTTTCATATGCCTTAACTGGAGCGTAAACATTAATCAATACTAGTGTTATCTTCTCATATTTTGCTGTAACTTTTAATAACCTTCCTTCTATTACTTGTTCTATCTTATATGAATCCGGCAAAAAATTCCTTGAAAATAGAATGCCAACTCCTGCACTAAAAACACTTTTATGACTAAAACAAATCTGACCATCCCATTCTTTTTGCCACTCTACAACGTTATCTGGTGTGCTATGGGTTTCTTGTACAAATGCTATATCTATACCTTTTATTTTCAAAACATCATATAATTGTGCTCTTTTAGCAGCATCTCTCGCTCCATTCAAATTAATGGATGATATTTTGAAATTATTCATTAGGAGAGAGCATATCAAAAAGCACAAAACAAGCAAATTTGTATTATTATTCCACCATTTGATCACTTTCATTTTGCCTTAGTTGAGAACTCAATCTTTGTACTATTTTTTCCAGCCGATACACATCTGGATTAGACAAACAGTTATCCCCTCTTTCTCTCATCAAAACTCTGGCTGACTCAATAAACAACATCCGATCAGGAAAATAATCAGTAACTTCAACATTCCGCTTCCCTTTAGTGGACTGTAAGAAACTTCTCATTTTCTCTAAACTAAACTATAGCCACTAAAGTCTTTCTTTACATTATTGAATGCTTCAAAAGATTCTTTCTCACTATCCGAACCTGAAACTTCATCAGCGCTGCAAGACTCTCCACAAGCCCCAACCTCCTTAGCAGCGTCACTGTTCTGCATTTTTTTCTTTGATTTGGGCACAACCTCACATTGATTTGTTTTTCTTTTAATTGTTGGAACTTTAAAAATCGTTTCATCATCTCTGAGCTGTTCTTCTTCTAGCTCATTTAGATCCATTTCTTCACTTTCCTGTGTTTCCTTCGTGTTTTCCTCTATATTTTATAGTAACAGTTACAATCTACTTTTATCCCTTCCCTGACCATGTGACCAAAACTCAAATGTGAGACATTCAAACTGACCAATCAGAAGATTAAAACTTCCCCCACTGTACTAAAGGTGTGACCATTTTGTAGGTCAATTCTTACAGATGCGTCAGGATATTTATTAATATTTCTCTGATTGTCTTAATTGATAATACGAAAGTTATATACTGTACACCTAGGATGGTTTGAGGGTGAGTAAAGCTTGTGGTAATTTTAATTTGAAAGTGAACTACTACTTTAAAGATTGTCATAAAAATATTGGTCTTTTTGTGTGAAAATAACTTTTGCATAGGATCTAGAGGTTAATCAGTCTTTTATTTATTTTCCTTTATCTGACAGTCAAACATCATAGAGCGTCGCTGTGTTCACGCCAATAGCTTGAGAGGAACCAAACCTGAAATCTCAAATAGGTACTCAGACGATCTACAGACATTAATCAAAGAAATGCTCAGCTGTGACCCTCATGACAGACCTTCAGCTGATGAGATTCTAGCAAAACCATTCCTGAACATTGCAGTGATTAAAAATAAGGGAATTCCAGATGTTCTGCAACGAAACTTGAGGACATCCATCAGGACCTTTAATGAGGCCTACAACAAACACTTTAAAAACTTTAAGAACTCAGTTAGGGAGTGGGAAAGAACAACAGATTCACTAGAGTCAATACATTACAAAGCCACTGCAGGCAGTCTGACAGGAGCAGTGATCGGAGCAGCCGGAGGAATCACTGCATTGGTTGGTGCGATTCTGGCACCGTTCACGTTTGGAGCATCTCTGATTGTAGCAGGTGTTGGTATTGGTGTTGGAGTAGCAGGTGGTGCAACAGGTGCTGCGTCCAACATTACCAATTCAGTAAAACAAAAATCACTCCGTAAGAGTTTTGAAAAAATTCAGCAGGACTACAAAACTGCAAGTGAACCAATTCTCAATTCACTGAAAGCACTGAGAAAGTTACTGAGAAAAATTACAAAGTTCCGTGATTTTGTTCCTAACACAAATGTGAATAATGCTCAAACAGCATGGAGAATAGGCAGAGCCACAGCAGCAGGCATCACAGAAGTGGTGACGCTTGGAATGTTGGCAAGTTTCGGCAGAATTGCCGTCCAGGCTGCTGGTGTTGGACGAGCAGTGGCAGCAGCGTCAGGTGTGTTGAGTTCAATCTTAGTCATTGCTGACGTCGCCTTCATAGTCAAAGATTCCCGAGAGATTCACCAGATGAGACGGCAGTGGAAAACAGACGATCCAGAAAACGTCACATCCCCTGTACTCAAGGCCATTGCTCAGATGAGGAGAGCACATAAAGAGCTTTGCAATGTCTTGAAAGTAATTAAAGAATCAAGAGAGGAACTAAATGAGCCAAATTTGACAGATTTAGAGAGTTTAAACATATACACATAATACAAATCACAGACTCAAGCAACATCCTACTGATTCATATCATATGGGATCTTAAGTGAAGAAAGGGGCTTTTACAGAAAATGATTTAAATGTTTGTTATATAGATTCAAACAATAGAATAGATGCATGATATATGAACTCAGACTTTTACAATCATTTTATTTTGTAAGCTGAACTATATCAATTATTTACAAGACAATGGGTCTGATTCACTAATAACTGAATGGATTAATTCTACTTATGTGCACAGGAGAACTTCTCACAAGATTTTGTTCTAATGTTAATTAATTTAGTATTTCTGAATATTTCTGAATGAGTGACGGCACACCTGAGATTAGTTGCATGAGGACACCAAAATCATCTCCATATACAGGCTTTCCTTTACAGCCTTTCATCACTCTCAGCAAACATACAATAACATTAATTCTGAACCATAATCAACACCTTCTAATACAGACACAGATTATGCATGAATTGTTTTTGGATTTTTTTTTTATATTGATTTCACACAATATTCATGTGTACAGTGAAACTAATGTTTGAGACCCAATGTTTTCTATAGCCAGGTTTCCATCCAAGGATTTTTTTTTATTTTTTGCCAAAAAAGGTTTAGCGCTTTAAAATGTTTAGTGATAAAACTGATAGAAATGCCTCAAATATCGACAATCTTTTCCCGTATATTTTTAGTGCATAAAATTTATATCGATAGTTCAAATGTCACGAAAATGAGTTTGGAAACACTTTTTTGAGAAAAGGGGCTTTAACGCAAAACAAAAGTGGTGTCACATGTCAGAATTAGCCTGCAATAGGCTACAGCTTCCGCAAGTTTGTGTGTTGCTCCCGTTAAAGCGCTGTTTCTCCGTAGTAAGGATGAGGAAAATACTGTCTTGAAAATCTCTGCAGCTCGACAAAAATAAGCGGAGGGTCTGTTAAATTAAGATAAAATACAGAACTTCTGTATCTGAATAAATAAAAGTGCTGTCATAAAACCGTGAGTCTGTTTCAATTTAATGATCAGAAACCGTTCTAGGCTACACTTCTGGGATGCAAATTTGCAATATAGGCAAAATTATGTTTGAAAACGGCTCAATGGCAGATTTACGCACAGCATTTTATCGGTAAAAGGCCAACTGGATGGAAACAACAAAATTTTGCAAATATATTTTTGTGCATAATTGATTTGTCTATAACAAAACAGCGCAAAAACCTGGATGGAAACTTGGCTTATAACACAGTTTGTTTATGGTTCATTTTTATGGATTACTGTTAGTTTAAGCATTTGTTTTTTGTGTGTTTAATAATTTGTGGGTAAATGTATGAACATCAAAATATATGAATCAAAAATGTTTGAATCAAAATAATTCCAAGAGAAATATTCTTGTTTTCTGATACAAACTACAGATGACAATATTCCTCTTTCAGATTAATGTATAAATACAAGGATTTCTGTTACTGTATTCTTAATTGTTCTTTAATTAATACATGATTTACAAATAATGAGACACATTTTGTTTGTTTCACTATATCAGATATATGCATCTTTAATAAACATGAAGCAAACCACAAAAGGAGTATGTTGTTTTTGCAAACAAATGGATGAATGAACTGATGTAAAAACTGAGTAGTAACCTACACCAACCGAAGGGAAACATGGGAAACCTTGATCACAAAGAGTTTGGTGATGATCCGAGATCTGTGCGTAAAATTCCTCAACTTTCCATCTGTGTTTGGTCCCTTAATGAAGACAAGCAACAGGAACAACTGATTTACTAAATGGAATGAAGTAAACACCAATGTCTACAATTAATGAATTATATAAAAAATTAAAGCTGCAATCAGAGTTGAAAGGGCCCTTGCACCCAGTGGCCTTAGGAAAACAGAGAACATTGCCCGTCTTGCATGTATGTGGGTAAATATAGGAGAAAATTGGCAATCGTTTTGATGTGCCACACTTCCTGCTGCCAGCAGGTGCCGCTTTGACTTCCATGTAGATGTCATCAGGCCAGGACTCTTATCAAACATGAAGTTTGGAGCAGATCGGATATTGTATGAGTTAAAACAACTTCCTGTTTCATGGCCAGTATGTATAAAACTTACCAGAAATGCTATTAAGTATAGTCTTAAGCTTTGACATAACTGTCAAAAAATAGAAAAGTCCTACTTTTTAAGAGTTGGAGACTTTTAAAAAGAAGCTATAAATAATATAATTTATAAACTTTTATATAAAAGCTATATTATAAAAGCAACTTTCAACAAAGTGTAAGACTGATTCTTAAATGCTGGCTAAGGTGATACTTAAGTGATGCAAACTAAGGACTACAATGATGGCAACTCAAAATGGCCGCCATCAGCCTCTGAATCAGCCAATAGTGAACCTGCAAGGGTGAAGTTACTGCAGCATAATGCTGCGTTCCAGGCAAGTTTTTGAGCCCGTAAGTCACGACTTCAAATCACGACACACGACTTTGAAGTGTTCCAGGAAAGTCACGCCAAACTGCGTAAAAGTGTAAACAAACCAACATGGCGGACCGTACGGGGCTTGTGCTCATTAATAATTATTCCTATCGCCAAAGGTGCTTACTCCTTGCTTATTTGAGGGAAACGGAGGAGGAAAACGTCTCGGGTTACAGATGTAACCCTTGTTCCCTGAGTAAGGGAACGAGACGCTACGTCGAATGACGTGATGGGAACCCTCTGCATTTTGTGTTCGTGAAGCACCTCTGTATCCAACCAATGAGGAAACGTGACGTCAGAGGCGGGTGACGTCATGGACCAGGAAACTATAAAGCATACCCAGAACAAAGAACGCTAGCTTCTGGAATATGTCTGAAGCAAGACGCTCACAGGTATGCCGGGTGTACGGCAACGTGACGTAGCGTCTCGTTCCCTTACTCAGGGAACAAGGGTTACATCTGTAACCCGAGACGTTCCCTTTCGTGGGAACTATCGACGCTACGTCGAATGACGTGATGGGAACGCTATCCCAACTACGCCGTATCACCAAGTACCTGTCTGTTATCTTGTAGACAGAACTGAGGACCCCAGAGAGGAGCAAACGTCCAGGTTGTAATACATGTGTGCTGGGATGACCATCCAGCGGAACCACATATGTCATTAATGGATACTCCTGACATTAAGGCCTTTGAGGCCGCCATACCCCTAGTCGAGTGAACACGGATAGCTTATGGAGATGGCTGTCCGGCCGCCTCATAAGCAAGTGAGATAGCCTCGACCACCCACTTGCTCATTCTCTGCTTAGATGCTGGACCTCCTTTCTTATGAGACCCGTAACACACAGACAATTGATCTGTTTTGCCCCACAGGGCAGCTCTGTGGACATATGCATCTAAAGCCCTCACTGGGCAGAGCAGATTGAGTTTCTCCTGATCCGAAGTTGTAAATGGAGGAAGATAGAAGGCCTAAAGACCGATGGGACCTTCCTCGTGGAGGGAGCTCTGGAGTGGAGTATGGTCTCCACAACCTCAGTTGGGAGACCAGCATCTATGAGCCTGGCCCCCT
>RJVU01070304.1:26493-38881 GCA_003731715.1 Anabarilius grahami
TTTGCGTTAGACTTTTATTCCCTCGAGAATAAAGCCAACAGGAGTGGAGCTACAAAACTCCCGCTAGTGCATACTTTTCTTCGGGACATTTTTATGAATGAACACTGCGAGGTGGCGATACTCAGATCGATATCACAATATCCACCTCCTCAGAGCTGGACATGTGAGTATCGGTGCCTCAACCCGGGGGAAGAAACCGCAGAGCGTGCTTCCACCTGAGAGACGGCACTGAACCTGGCTGGTGAGGGCAGAGAAAAGGCGGCGCCCGTCTCTAATCCCTCGGTCAGATCCATTTGTGAACCCCACGAACGGAGCCTCCGCCCTGCCTCAGCAGAAGCGGGACCCGATCCGCGGAGAACACTGGAACAGTGTCCTGAGAGTGAGTTTTTGGGTCATTCTACAGAAACGTCCACTTTTGGTATGACAAAATGTCTTAAAATGTATTTCTTTTTTTAACATTTAAACTTAGACCACATTATTATATTACACTTGGACTTTATAAATACACATAAATGACAGCTTAATGATTTTTTATTTTTTTTGTAAATTTATTTAAAGACGGCACGTCCCCTTTTTTTGTCACTGGTGTTACCATACTTCTCTGGCATTTTTAAACGTTTTTATGAAATATTATTTCTCGTTCTTTTCATCACATGCAGTCAGAGTTACAGAATAATAATGATAATGCAAAAAATAAGGAGATTATGTGTTATTTATTTTAATCAGGTTAGTTAAAATTGCGATTGAATGATGGTAATTCAATTTCGCAACCATGTATTTGTTATAACAATGAAAATATTTGAAAAACAGTTATAAAAAAGTAATGATGCAATGCTTTACATCTTAATTCTTGAGTGTCGCAGAATTCAATTAATGTAAAATTATCGTCATGTCACATATGACACATTTTATTTAATGTGACGGACAAAAAACAGTAACACCAGTGACAAAATGAATCACCAGTGACGTATACATAGGACCAAAGATCCTTAATTTTTCAACTATAATTAAGTAGATTGGACTAAATTTTTACAGTTGGTATACAATCAAAGACAATCATTGACACTTAGTGAAAGCAGTCAGTAAAAGATCATAAAAAAACATTTTAAAACTGTCTGTAAAATACGCTATCCGTAAAGTCGCTGCACTGAATTTAGCCAAATACCCTTAATTTAGCCACACCTGCCCAAAGGAGGATTAACAATGAGAAAGAAAAGTTAGAATCATGTAATCTTAGTGCTTTTTTATGCAAAATAACTAAATGAATAGCTTTAAATAAAGTTTATCTATGAACGGGTAACACCAGTGACGGTAACACCAGTGACATTTTCATAAAAAGATAACACCAGTGACAGTAACACCAGTGACATTTTCATAAAAAGATAACACCAGTGACAGTAACACCAGTGACATTTTTAATGAAAAATGCATTTTACACAATGGCTGCTGCAAGGTGTCAACCCACATGTTGTCAATCATGATACATTCATTAAATCAAGTAATTTAATCCATTTGTATTCTAGTTTTTTTATAATTCCCTAGCAATAAAGTAGGTCACACCAGTGACTTCAACTAAAAGCTTCATATGAAATTATGATTTTATAATTAAAATTTCTGATAATTGAAAAGAGATAGGGGACTTTCCATTGGCCTTTCTTCATTGATCTTCAGGAAATAGGAAGAAGGAAGTCAAGTGATGTCATCAGTGTGATTTTTTTCTTTCAAAATAAGAGATTTTTGTTTAAGGTAACACCAGTGACACAACACCAGGGGACCACTACATTCATTAAAAATGTTATAATATTTATTTAGCATTTGTTTTTTTTATGTCATTTACATTATATAGTTGATAGTTATGCATACATTATATTTGAAATGGTAGAAAAACCTGTTTGTGAGCTGAAAATAAAGCACTTTCCCTCTGAACATGACTGTGGGGACGAGAGCTTCTGTGGCGCTTGGAATATTTATAATTAATTAAAAAACAAATATTGCCACATTGATGGCTCAAGAAGGTTTAATTGTTCAAATAACATATTGTTTCATATTAAAATATAAAAAAAAATGTAATCCTAAAGTGTTTTTCAAGTGTAATATTTCTGTAAAGTCTAGAGACAGAAAAGTGGACGTTTCTGTAGAATGACCCTTTTACAGTGCACACAGACGGCTCCCTCGAGAGCTGCCTGGGCTCACTCCCATTTCACTGCTGTTTCTCGCCATAATACGTGTCCTTTTTTATATATAAATATATGGATTGGTGTGAGATAGCCTACTCTTGTCCTCAGATGAAGAGATCGTGACTTGTTTATATGTGATAAGACAAACAACACCAAATAAGACACACAAGATACAGAGAGCGCTTGCTGAAGACAACAGAAGCTAGCGTTGTTTGTTCTGGGTATGCTTTATAGTTTCCTGGTCCATGACGTCACCCGCCTCTGACATCACGTTTCCTCATTGGTTGGATACAGAGGTGCTTCACGAACACAAAATGCAGAGGTTTCCCATCACGTCATTCGACGTAGTGTCGATAGTTCCCACGAAAGGGAACAGCGCACTTCTGAAAAAATCACTTCTGGCCACTACTGTATGTTTGGTGTGGTCAGTGCCACAATAGTGCTATATAAGAGCCTGCTTACTATGGACTGAAGGGCACAAGTCATCATCGGTCGCCAAAAATATAAGTATTCCTTTCATTTCTGCAGGCGCTTCTGGTTTCTCAGGATTTTCCTCTTCTGCATCAACATGAGAATGATCCTCATCTTGTGTGTGTAGCACACACTTTAAGAAGTTCCTCAATATTGTCATCAGTTAGAGTTTCACAGACAGTAGGGTTGACAAAGCAGGCAGCTGCAGAAGTGGTGAGAACTTTTCATCGGTTGGATCCGAGAGCCAAGCAAAACGCTGGTTCACACTGGTTTTCATTTTATGTGCAGGAGTGGAAAGGTCTCTGTATGTAGTGTTCTTTTCAAAGTCAGTACAGTAGATGTAGAGGTCTGGGACCAGCAGGGACATTGACATGGTGTCGCTCCGAAGGGTTTTTGTATGTTGACTTCTCAAAGTCTTTCACTTTGAGAAGTCGTGCAACCATGTTAAACGTGCTTGTCCAGCGTGTGCGGCAGTCAGGGGTGGATTGGCCATCGGGAGTACTGGAGTTTTCATTTAGGCATTGAAATGGTGCCATAGAAATGCATAATTCCCAGCCCGAGGACATGAACAGCTCCAAAAATAACATCACATGTTGTCATCTCAAGATTACGTTAAATACGAGGAAGCGTGAACGCAGCATTAATGTACGTAGTCTATATCCTTACGTCAGCACAGATGAATGGACTACTTGCACAACTACTTCCGCATTCTACTTATTACGGCTCGAGCGTTTCCGGTCAGCGTTCAGTGCACTTATATACAGAGAGCTTCTCGTGAAAATGCAGATTATTACTACATTTTAGGGCTGCCAAATGTTTTTTTAAACAATTAATCATATTCTCTGCATTAACATTAATTATCTTGCATACACTTAAGTTGAAGTCATTCTTTTTTTAAACCACCCTAGATATATTTCATTATATCACAATTCTCGTGGGTCAGAAGTTTACATACACCAATATTGAGGTAAAATAATGCCAAACGTTTTTGAAATAAAAAAGCTTGTTGAATTGAACTACTTGAAAAAAATATGCATTGTTTGAACCACTGCTTTAATGCATTGTATTTTTAGGGCTTGGATTTTTATGGGCTGAAATTCAGCATGGTCGTATATTTAAGTTGTGAATATTTCACTTAAAAACATTTCAAACACATTTTCATTATTAAAAATTCAATAGTTCATATTCACCTTTCAGATTTCACTTCCAAAATATTTGGTCTGTTTGAAAATACGACCTATAATATTCAACGGGCAAATTTTGCTCCATTATATTTTGCTTTATAAATGCATTTCCACAAATTCAGTTGTACAATATTGAACACTGCACATCCGGGAACTGCAGGAAAAGCAGTAGATTGCAGATGCATGATCTCCATCTGCTGTTAGTCGACCTCACCAGCAGGTGGTGCAAGCGCGTGTCGACAAGATCCAGAACAACAGGGAAGAGAGGAGGGGCCTTCACAAAACAACATTTGCCAAAATGGGCAGAGTGGGGAGCACAAGTTATGATTTTCTGGGTCAGTATATGCGGAAAAGTCTGATTAAGACAAGTGTATAGTGATTTCTCTTTACCCTGTGTACACGTAAGCTGCTTTTTCCACTCCAAAGGTGACATGATAAACACAAATCCAGAATTTACTCGCTGTTGGCTTTTAGTTTTAGTAAAACAACTAGTACGCTGAGACCGAGAGTGTATTGTTTGGTTATGTCACTAATGACAGGATACTCAACTGATGGCTGGTTTTTACATTAGGCAACAGCAATGACAATTTTATTTAAATAGCACCATTAAATACAACCCAAAAAATTTATTAAATTAGCCAATTATAAATTTAAAGTTACACCTCTACCACGATATCCATTAATCTCTGTCTTATAATTAAATAGGACCAGGGCTTTATTTCTCAAAAGCATCGTAGGCCTAAGGAGATCGAATCATTGCCACCAATGGGCTCTATGATCAAACAAAAATGACCAGGTCACTAGAAAACTATTTATTGCATTCCTGGTTATGAACTGTTGGTCTGTTCTGAACTTTCTGCTAATTTTTTTTTAAAACAGGTCCTTTCCTGGATTATTCTCAAATCGCAGAGGGAAACGACGCTTCACTGGAACATGTCCTGTGCCCATTAAACCAAAACCATTTCAGGTCATATTCCACCTGCTGCTGCCCAATGTGAGCGCTCCCCTCATGGTCCAGATCATTTACATTTACATTTATGCATTTGGCAGACGCTTTTATGCAAAGCGACTTACATTGCATTATACTATACATTTGTATCTTGAGTATGTGCAATCCCTGGGATCGAACCAATGACCTTGGCATTGCTAGTGCCACGCTCTAACCACTGAGCTACAGGAAAGTTGAAGCTACAGGAAGATCAACTGCTCCGTACACAGAACTGCCTCTCTAGATGAAAATATGACTCATCAGGAGGTACAGTACATGACATAATGTGCTATTACACCTAATGTCATGAAGAACCTGTTCATATAATTATCTTTGTGAATGGTCATATAGATGTGGCAGGAGGGGTTATTTTTGGCTTACGTCACAGTGTTTTAGCTTATTGGCAGCGTCACTGGGCTATAAAAACTGGAACATGCCTGGGATGCGTCACTTGGTGAACTGTTGTGCCGTTAATGCACTTCCGTCACTTCCCGGAACTGGATGCGAGTGCTCGAGACGGTAAGAACGCGCTGCTAGTTGTCTTGCTGGATATGGAATGTGTTTACGAGAGGTGTACTCTCTATCTAATGTATTCTAGAGACGGCGACTTGGTTGGAGAGCATTTCTGCCTTGACTCTACGAGTGTTGCTGCAATGTCGTTTATTATTGTTTACATGTATTGGGTGTAGACATCGAAGAAGGTAGGTAGAATGCTGTTAATTTCCATTGAACTGCGTTAAACGACGTATGCATTCGGGAGCGCGCTGATCGAGTTGAGTATATTCTTAACTAAACCCCTTTCTTAGCTGTGAGAACCTGATGCACTTGTTGGGTCGCTGTTTCTGTACTGCCGTCTGCTGGAAGAGATTCTATTNCTCACACTAGACATTGTGGTAGTCTTTGAAACAATTTCTTTTTTGTTGATGCAGAGATTTTGACATTTTTCACAGTGCATTTCACAGTTTTGAGGTCCTTGCACACAGCACATCAACTGCAATTTTCCTCCTTGACCTCCTTGAATGGGCGATTTGGTCGAAACGAACATCTGCACTCTGATTTTTTTTTATATATATCGTTTTGTCTGCTCTTTTCAGTTGTATTAATATTGTTTTTGTCTCTAAAGTTTGAATTATTTCATTTTCAATTATAATTATATCCTTGTGATTTTCCTTTAGTTTATTTCTGTTTTCTTCAGTTGCATCAGATTTCTGTATTGTTTCTGGGGTTTGAATCACTCTTTGGTTCCAATTTTGATTATATTTTTGTGATTTTTTTATTTTTTTTTATTTTCCTTTATTTGACTTGCTTTCTCCCCAGTTGCATTAGATTTTGTTTTTGTGACTTTTATTGTTATAAAGTCTATTGTTTTCTTTTCTTTTTTTTACTTATTTGTATTTTGTTGAAAATTGTGATTTTTGCTTTAAGCAATTATTTTTATTACAACAATTTGTGTTATTTGACTGAGTTGCACTAGTTTCCAAAGTGAGACTGTGCTTGATTCTGGTCATTTTTGTCTCGGCAGGGCCTGAGCACAAGGGGGTAGAGGACTGGTTTTTAGGTGGTGGTATATTCCTCACGTGTGCAGTGACCACCTCACCGTGTGTGTGTGTGTGTGTGTGTGTGTGCGTGCGTGTGGACACAGTAAAATGCAGTGATTCACCTACGAGTGGTGTGATCTGATTATCCGCTTCTTTCTTACTGGTAAGCTCTAGTCCCTGGCCGTCGACTTGTTTTAAACCTTAAGTTGCCCGTTTGGCTGGGAGAAATGTCTAATTTATTCTAATGTTTTTAATGAAGATGTCAATAAAAGAGTTTTGTATTGTTACCTATGTCTCTGATTCTAATTAGCGACACGAACCTGTGTAAACAATTATAAATGGTTTATTCTAATTCTTTGGGTGAAACTCCCAAAGTGGCGTAGTCGGAGTGAGCTTGATATCTTTATAATTTCTACTGCATTCAAAATAAAAGTCCTTGTTGCCCTCGAACCCCCGCCACATTTTAACTTTAGGGTATACTATGGGAGAGCAGGGACGAAAGTACCATTTTTCACAATTTTATTTTAAAAGATAGTGTTTTAGACAGCGATATATTATTGCTGTGGTCAATAACTCACAAGTGTGGTCTATCAATACCAGGTGGAATTTTGTACAAATGTTAATTTGTACTTTGTTAATATGTAACTTAAAACATATTTTGTCCTTTATCTTGGAAAAAAAATATATATATGTATATATATTAAATGACATTTTCGTTTTAAATTTTAGTTTTATCAAATGTTTCAAAATTAACTTGACAGTACAAACTTGACCTGTTTAAAATATTTGTTTATTGGCCATGTCAATTTATTTTAAAATCATTCAAAAAAATTTTCAACAGTATGACAGTATATAATCCAAGAAACAAAAAGCAATGCACTATGCATCAGTGGCTGCAGAAACAAATGTTAAAAGAAGCTTTGAGAAACCATGGCATATTCAAGAGTGTAAAAGAGTACAAACAAACAGGAACATAACAATAGAGATTAGGCTATTCATTGTCACAGTTGTGACAGATATAATGCTCTGCACCCTCAGTGCATGCCTCGTGTGACCAGAGCTGGCAAAAGAGACACTGCACCCACATTTCCCCAGGCAAGGATGAGTTGAATGTTTCCCTGCACACAAGACATTCCTCATCCTTGTCCTGGGAAACTGTGGTTGCAGTGTTTTTGACAGTAAGGAGCCTTTTCTTTGGAGCGGGCGGCTTCTTCTGGGCCCTCTTCTGTTGCTCTTCCTCCAGAACTGCCCTCACTGGAGAATCTGTGAGGATCGCTGTTGACCTGTGTAGCGGTGTGTTTTTCTGTGTTGTGTCGGAATCAAAGACAGACTGCGAAAATTCTTGCCATCAGGTCCTCATTTTATTCTGGATAACACAAATGGCAATATATGAGGACTTGTGCAGCATATAAACAGCGTGCGGCAGCAATGCACGACGCTGGGAAAGAGAGAAAATTACAGATATTAAAAGTAACTTAAGTGAAGAAAAATAATCAACGTAACATCTGAATGGACATCACAGAGGGGCTTTGAATGACAATCATACAAATATCATATGAATTCAACTGTTACATGAAACACAGCCTTAATTGAATCACCACAAAAACTTTGTGCGACCTACCACTGTGACGTCTCATGCAGACTGGGAAGCAGCAAAGTGCGCCAACCCCCCAAGTCAGCATGGCGGCAGGAAACCCCAAATATGGTCATGGCAATTGGAATCACAAAATAATTTTCTAAATACATAACTGCTACACCTGCAGCATTCAAAGTAAGAAAAATTGTCGTCAACATCTGTATAAATTTACAGGCATTTATTGCTCATCCTCTGTCCACATGGTAGCAGCATGTTTTAGGAAAGGGATGTAAAGCTTCTGGAATAAAAGCCTGTGCAGAAGTCCTGGAACTCAGGCCTAGATTAGTTTGCCTGTCCCCCTCCCCCGGGACATCAAGCAGACCTCTTCCCCCTTCTTCAGGTGGAACAGCTTAATCAGCAGACACAGACACAATAATATCAGTATCATGTACACAATTCTGTTTTAGTTATTATTAACCTAGGGATTAACCAAGTTCTATTTTTTTTTTTTTAAATCTTATATGAACAGACAGCTGGGTGGTCAGGGATGGCAGACTCTAAACGGGCATCGCTGCATGAACCACCACGATACTCTGGCAGCAGTCCTTCCTCAAACACGCTCTGGCCTGGCACCAGTGAAAGAACAGGGCGGTCAGTGACATAAGAAGGTGAAAAGTCTTGCTCCTCATAAATATCTGGGTTAAAGGGGCAGATGCCAGTGCACACAAAGCCAGATGATATGTTGCTGGGTGTCGCTGCTCGCGGCAGAGCTATGGCCACTAGGCTTGGAACATCATAGATGGTCAAAGTTTTTCCAGGGGGTGTTCTCAACCAGTGATCTGCTGCTGTATTCATGTATCGCTTCAGTGGACCGAAGACACTCCTGTCGAGTGGCTGGAGACGATGTGAGCAGTGGGGTGGGAAAGATAGAAGGACTATGCCGTTTGACTGACAAAAGTCAATTGCTGCCACGGAAAGGTGTGACCAATGATTGTCCAGGAGGAGCAGCACCTTCGATTCCAGGGTCACACGGGTGTGTTTGGCGAAGTGCTGGAGAAAGGCCAGAAAGTCCGTATCCTGCATCCACACTGAGCTATTTGCAGAACCAGCAGAGCCAATGGGTCGATTTCTCATAAAGTGTTCGTGGAACTTAAGGTACTCAGACAATGACATAAACCAGGTAAAAGGCAAAGGGTCATGGCAGGTGGCAGGCGGCAGACAGCATAAACAGTAACAGGCAGAAGGTCGAAGCGGGCAGCAGACGGGGATAATCAATACACAAAGGCAGAGGTCGGGACAGGCAGCAAGAATCACAATCCAAGGAAACAGTCCAAGTCAGCAACAATAGAGCAAAACAGGAATAAACGCTCAGAAATGACAACCGTGGCTAATCAAGACTTCGCAATGAGAAAGAGCATGAGAGCGGCTTAAATAGTGAGTGTGTGAGGAGATGATTGGCTGCAGGTGAGCGAGTAAACAGTCCCAGGTATGTGGGTGCATGGGAAATGAAGTCCAATGTAAACTAATATTCGGGTGACAGCTCCCTCTGGCAGTTTGGGAGATCTGGTGCAGGTGACTCGATCGTGACAGCACCTAAAACAATAAAAATGGTTAGAGGGAGATTGTTTATGACATGATTAAGATAAAATAAGACTACTGATCCTGGGATTTTTATATGTTGCAGCAGCTTCAGAGACAAAAAAGAAACAGTGGAAAAATTAAACATAATTTACAAATATTTGACAAAAATGTTAATAAAAAATAAAATTAAGATAAAAACAAAAAATCTATTTAAAGAACATACAAATCTCACATTTTGATAAGCATTTAAAATTGTTTTAGTAAGAGCAGTAGGCCTATGTTTTTTGCTGTAGCCTATAACACAAACCTCCTTAGGAGGCAGGCCAAAATAAATATCAGATGCCCTCTTAATATAAGCCTGCAGCTTCCTCTCTTGGTCCACAGAGAAGACTTTAGAATGTGATCTATACCCTGGTGGTCTAGTCTTCTCCCTACTGGTCTCTGTCCTCCTCCTGCAGTATCTGAGCAAAGTGACATGGCATATCCATGCGACTTAGCAGCTGCCCTGATGTTGCTGACAGTAATGTCCAGAAACGCCCTCTCATAAATATCTGGCTGAATGATCCTAACTCTCGGCATATTCTGTTGGTATAATATGACAAAAACACCATACTTTAACCCAAACTGAATAATTAAAAACAAGTTTAAATGGCTAAATCTTCTATAATTATGTTTGATTCTTAATTTTCTTTTCTGTCATACTCAAATTCTTGTTAAACACAATAGACATGTTTATTCTGTGCATTTTGAATTTTTTTTTTGTGAAATTATATTTATTTTGTCCATCAAAAGCAGTGCAGCAAAAACAGACTCGGCGCCGAAACCCCCGCTTCACTGCTGCTTACGCGCTGCTCCTGCTGCTGCTGCCTGTGCGAATGCATCCAATGGTTAACATGCACGCCGGAAAAAATATGCGCTGCTCACACTTTCAGTGTGAAACGGTGTTTGCTGACGTCCGACTGTCTCTGACAAAGCAGTTTCACTTCCTCCAGGGAGCAAAATAAATTTCAGAGCTGCTGTTCAACACCACAGTTCAGAAGAGAAAAAAAGAAATGTCTACAAATATTGTTTGAGGTGAGTGTTTCATCTTTCTTTAGTTGTTTTCATGTATTTTCAAATATAGAAAACTTCTATTGCAAAAAGAGTTCAAATATACATAAAATATTTCACTTTTGAATGCAGATCTGTGAAATGGGAAAAGTAGTGCTGAATAATAATGATTTTTAATAAACTGATAACGTTCATCTGACGTAAACTAACCCTGAAACATCTTCTCTGAGACAAACCTGCTTTCTGGACTGTGTGTGTGTGTGTGTGTTTTAAAAAAAAAACAGTAACAATAAGAGCAGCATATTAATCAAACAAAATTCTATTTATAACGCCTGTTTCACACTGCAAGCATAAGCAGCGCGTATTTTTTTCGACTTGCATGTTAACCAACCGATGCATTCACACATGCAGCAGGAGCGTCGCGTAAGCAGCAGTGAAGCGTCGTTTACACTGAATGGGTCTCACTCATGAAACACGAGCAGAACGAATTTGTGTGTAAATCGTGTGTAAAGTGGTTCTGGCGTAAATTTTCGGATTCATTAAAATGTGCGTATTTTCCAAATGTTAGTTGGTACGAAAGAAATCTACACCTGCTCCCAGCCACGCGTAAATAGTGCGTTTAACATCCGAACGTTTTGCTCATTAATAAGGCTGCATTTTAATTCACCTTAATAAGGTACATATTTACACAGCATTTTGAAAAAATATTATATATATTAATTACATACGTTTTTTCTTTTTACTTTTGTTGTGAGAGTCAGTAATAAGCTGCGTTCTCGTCACCTCGTATTTACCGCTATCTTGAAATGACAACACGTGACGGTATATTCGGAGCTGTTCCGAATCCATGGCACCACTATCAACGCCTAATAAATCAATCTACAGAGGTCAGGTGGTATAGTGGCCACGTAGTACACGTGGGAGCTTTCAGAAAACTCCCAGCTTACAAGCTGTAATTACGAGCTCTACGAGGACGTGAACGCTTTATACAAGCTACAAGCTAGAATCTCGTAACTACAGGAATTACGTGGCCGCGTGAACGCACCTATATATAGCATCTGCAAACGGAGCACTTTAATCAAATAATTAATTGATTTCAATAGGGCTGGGCAAACTAATGGCCCCTTAATTGTTATGAAAATTGTTTCCTATAAAATGGCCAAAATCCTTCGTTTGGTGTCATAATATGATGCCCATATATAGTTGTCAGTCGGATTTAATGGGCGGGATTTATGGTAATTGAGAATGAGCGTGCACGCGCGTCCCATTTACGACTGATTGGAATTCATTAACACACACACACATTTCACTATCACTTCTGACGTTTACGAAGTATTTGTGAATCAGGAGAAGAGTTTTCAGGAAGGTCTCTTTACGCGCAAATTACTCACATATTTAATCGTATATTTACGAATGTTTCATGAATGAGACCCATTGCGTGTGCGGCGCGTTATGGCAGCGACGCGGCTACCGGAGCTGATACGCTATGGCGTTCGGACTATGGGGTGTGATATCAACAAAATATGATGATTGCTAAGCAAACTGAGAGGAGAACTAACGTGTATACGCACGCCAGCCGTCTGGCCAAAATCCCATAGTATTCAGGCGTCAGACGTAAGATATGAGACGTTAGACGTCACGGTCACGTGTTGGAGCTGCGCTCAAAGTGCGCGGCGGGGATGGCGGCGACGTAGTTGAGTATGGCTATTTTTTACTTTGCGTCTAGATAACGTACGTGTGGATTAACGTCTGGATAACGTACGTGTGGATTAACGTCTGGATAACGTACGTGTGGATTAACGTCTGGATAACGTACGTGTGGA
>RJVU01070304.1:39713-52914 GCA_003731715.1 Anabarilius grahami
TCAGAACGTCAGTGGAGGAAGTTCATCATAACATCTTAAATACATCATACACCCGCCATATTGCTAAATCTACACGATTTTTCATATCAACAGAAAAATATACCGGGATAACCTGGCTTCTCTCGAGACTCCTCTGCTAGATAACGATATGCTAAAGCCCACCGGCACAATGACGTGATTGGTTACAAGGTAGTTTGTGACGTCACAGACACCAGCGATTTCAAACCACTGCAGTTTTAGGTTTGGAGAAAATACTCAGCAATAGTGTTGACATATGAATTTGCACATGGTTTGTCTTAAAGCATGTATAAAAAAACAACAACATATAAACAACATTAAAACTTTATTTTAACCTAATAAGAAACTGTGTATTTAATTCATAAAAAAAAGTTTCTCGGGTGAACGCTACGTGGAATATTTCTGAGAGAATGCGAAAGCATTGAAATGATGAGACATCTAATTTAAAGATGATAACTCATAGAGAAATAAATATTTGTGTTAGTTATATAATTGATAGAAATTAATAGCTTTCATTTCATGTGATCTCAACATGAGGCGACCCCCTCGGTCAAATAAAACCGCTTTAATTAGGACACTCATATGACATTGCTAAAAAATATCATTAATTTCTGTAGAGATGGAGAGTTTAATAAGGATCAAATGATTGAGTTCAGATTTGAGACCAACCTGTTTGTGTCTCAGTATCTTGTTTCATGTCTTCACTCTTCTCTTTAACGAACGCCATCTTCATGTCATGTGGATCTCAGTTGCTCCAACCCGAGTTTTTCTGTCATATTTAAGAATAATTAAAGAAAAATATATCAAAACTAAAACTCTGTGTGTGCAATTTCTATGTACTGATTTGCAGATTACTTAATTTAATAAATTCCACTTTCATTACATTCAGGGTTTATACACATTTTTAAAAAATTGACCAACATAGCTAGTAATTTTCTTTTTGCAGTTGGTTTGTTAAAGTTGTCATTACACATGTTTGTGTTTGTTGTTCTCGTTCATTTACACTGTTTTGACCATCAGAGTGAATCGAGTGATTCAAACAGTGAATCATTTTGTGAAGCAATTGGTTTTAAGTGACATCAAACGTTACATAAATTCAGTTCCGTTTCAAAAAAGCTCCATCACTTCTTGCCAGTTACTAAATTCATATTTACGACAGACTGATTCACCATCTATGGAGAAAAATGAGACGCACCGTTGCTATCATTCATGTATTACTCATAAACATTATTAATGTATATGTCAATAATAATACATTTACACCACTTGTAAAAACTATATAATATACGGTATAGTTTGCATCGATTTAAGTACTTTAAATGCATAAAAACAAAAACCTTTCATCAGCCGAATCACAACAAAGGCAAGAGCGCGGTGCAGGCTTATGACATCAGATCGCCACACCAAAATAAAAGTCCTGTTCGCGTTGCTGTGTCTAAAATTTCAAAAGTGCTTAGAAAATATGCCAGGGGTACTCAGAGTTGAAATCTTAGTGAAATACATATTTAAATGCGTTGTTCAACGATGTGCCAATGAAAGAGTGTGTAGCTCATCCAATGTGTAAGAGATAAACAGTCACATTTGAGCGCAGACACAATATTTGTCAATAATTTTAATTAGGGTCATGGATTACTTTAAAACACAAAACCTCAACAGTTAAAGGTGGTACAGATAAGAACAACCCCCCTCCTTCACAGCTCTTTTTAAGGGGACGCCTCCCAAAACTCGTGCACGAGTATTGGAACACGAGTGTTTACCACCGGCATTCGCTGTGTTATTAAGCCGGGCACACATTTAACGACTAGCTAAAACATTCTGACTGTGCTCAACATACAGATTTATATACTTTAACATGGAATTTGAACACCGACTGTAATCGCAGACTGAACGCAACTGGCTCTGACTGGACGCGTTTGAGCGCGATCAGTCATAAGTTTCAATTTACATTCATAATCGGCCTTACAATCGTTAAGTGTGTGCACGACTTAAAGCCGCGCACACACTTAGTGGATTCATTATGTCGGACTCACCGCAGGTAACTCATAATCTGCAGTTGTTACTCCTGTCTCCTGACAAAAACATTGCATGCGGCGCCTGTGGAGTGTGGAAAGTTACTGGAGCGCGCAGCTGCGCACGTCTCACAAGGAACGTCATGGCAGTGATTGACAACCCAGAGGACCAATCGTTTACGCGATCATGGCTGATGTTTTTAAGGCCCTACCTCGTGCACAGATGATGTATATTAATAATATTCCTTTCAGTGCACCTAATAAATAGTCTTTTATCAGTTAGTAAAGACAGTTTCAAGTAATATTGCAAAAATGTATAAAACAAAACATCCTCTTTAGCACCTTTAACATGTTACAGTGTGCTGTTAATAATTATGCAGTATTATGATTATGTTTGTGTTGTTAACGTAACCACAAAAGAGAACAACAGCAGCAACGACTACAGCAGGACGTCTGTATATGTTAAAGTACACATGAAATCAAAATTGACCTTATTTATTTTGTTAGCTCAAATTGCTAGTTTTGTGGTGAACAATTCATCCGTGCAAGTCAGTCCACACAAAAAAAATTGTTTGGCTTCGTAATATTTAATTAAAATCTGAAAATGCTCCTCCCCTCTGCAACGGTGCCCCTTCTCTGATAGCGTCAGTTTGACGGCTTGGGTTGAAAACGCTTAAACCACTCCCCTGCAACCATTAGTCTGCTATGAGCGAGAGATGGAGAGGAGGAGCGCTAAAGTAAAACTCTGCCCTCTGTTCAATATTCTGTTTCACTTGGAAATACGTCACAACACTGGAGAAAAGTCGTTTGCAACCTCCGGTTCACACGGACTTTAAGAACTGTAACGTTACTCATTTGTTTAGCAGCTTGTGTAAATGACTAATTCACCATTTGTGATAACGTTGTAAATGGACACTTATGGTGGTCAGCTAAAAAATATATTTAAACACACATAATACATCATCCCATTATCCCTGGATAACTTTTGATTCACTATACATTCGTGTTGTTTACATTATATGCACTTACTGTACGTGCCGATTACCAACAAACACAGACATTTGATGCAATTTTACTTAGCGTGAAAAACTGAGCGTGTGAAACTGATGAGCATTGATGTAGCTAGTAGCAGAACTAGAGACCAGAAACAATGCTGTAGTTCCTGACAACAGTTACCAAACTAATGACACCACCTTTGGTGACTATTCAGCAAACATTCAGCCCATTCCATGAGGATGGAAATCATGGATCTGCCCTGTTTTTAGTGCTTGTACAATTTCTGGAAAGACGACAAGCCAAAACCATCCGGCCTTGGGGCTTTGCCATTTTTCAATGATCCAATAGCATCCAAGATTTCATCCTTAGAAATACTACTAGATGGTGCTTCCCTATCCTCCTCACTTGTCCAAAAATATTTATTATATATTTGCATGCTGAGGAATAAAGTTGAGAATAATATTCTGTCATAAGTTTATTTATTGTCTTTGTTAGATGGTGTGTCTTGCCATTCATATCCTTTAATGAGGAGATTACATTAGCTGTATTCCTGCCTTAAACCAGTTTTGCCAACAAAATTAATTTCAAGTCATATTCTTTCCCAAATCCATGTATGTTTTCAATGGCAAAGTCCATGTTGCTATTAAATTCCCCACATGTGCTGTATATTAGCAAGCGAAGACAGTTAATGCAGGTGTTTGCAACTGGAAACCTTTGTGGAGTTTCAGACTGATGATGAAATCCAATAGATGGCGGAGGATGAAATCCAGTTGGAGGAACTTGATTGGACCCAGTGGCAAATGCTAAAATTGCACTAGGTTTCTGTGAACTCTCCTCCTTTGAAGAAAGGAAAATAAAAATCTATCACGCCATTTAAATAATTTGACTCTGTGGTTTAGTGTTATATCTTTTACAGTAACGAGATATAGTAATTGATTAAATGTAGAATAACTTACCTCTTTTCAAAGTTTTCAGTTATCCACTGTGTTGTCAGACTTAAAGGGTTAGTTCACCCAAAAATGAAAATTCTGTCATTTATTACTTACCCATTTATTACTGTCATTTATTACTTATGATCCGATGCTTCAGGAAGCATCGGATCATAAATGAATCAGTGTATCGAATCATGATTCAGATCGCGTGTTAAGCTGCCAACGGCTGAAATCACGTGACTTTGGCGCTCCGAACAGCGGATTCGACACACTGATTCATCTGTGCTCCGATGCTTCCTGAAGCATTGTTTTGAAATCGGCCATCACTAAATAAGTCGTTATTTTGTTTTTTTGGCGCACACAAAAGTATTCTCTTCGCTTTATAATATTAATATTGAACCACTGTCCTCATATGAACCGATTTAAATATGTTTTTAGTACCTTTATGGATCTTGAGAGAGGAAGTGTCATTGCTCCCTATGGAGGCCTCACGGAGCTATCGGATTTCATCAAAAATATCTTAATTTGTGTTCTGAAGATTAACGAAGGTCTTACGGGTGTGGAACGGCACGAGGGTAAGTAATAAATGACAGAATTTTCATTTTTGGGTGAACTAACCCTTTAATATTGGCATCAGGGACACACTGGAGCTCCAAATTCCAGTTGTTAAACTGATCACGGTCATATTTTCATGATATAATAATGTGGGCTGTTTATGTGGTTGTAGACGTTTTGAGATAACTCCGATAGAGCTACATCGGTGAAGTATTTGAACTATAATATATCGTGGTTCAAGATGTGCAATAAGGGGTTTAAATCCAATGTCTACTGTGACTGACAGCGACTGGTTATCAATACTTATGAATTCCATTATCTTTGGTTATAGTTTTTGCTTTCTTGCTGTCCAGTGTCTAAGGTTCGTTTTTTTTTTTAGCATGGCTGCAATTGATGGATGAAAGAGTTTTTCATATTTGCCATTTAGCTTGCATTGGCTTGCGTTGAGCACTGGCGTTTGCACGTTGCAACTGAAGTGATTGTCAGTTTCTTTTTCCTGTGTTTTCTGAACACAGGAAAACATTTGTACATCATACCTGGGAATATTAGAAATGACACCAAACAGACATGAAATACAGCTCATCCTGTCACGTAACTGTCAAAAATAAATATGCATGTGAAAATAAGCAACGAGAAAATACAGAGACACAATGAAACACAGGTGCTCCTAATGCACTTGACAATGAGTTTGGTATAAAACATCAATTATCCATCAACTCTATATCTTATGACTCATATGAAATAAAATAAAATAAGTAAAAGAACAATTTTAACCTTGAAGAGAAATAAAACCATCTCTGATGATGCCTTGGGACCTTTTGGCTGTTTTACCACCTTGTTTGGTGGTGGTGTACCTTTGTGGTGTTTGGGAGGCCTTCCTCTTGTCTCCTTTTCAGTATGGATCAGCGCTTTGGCTACATCTAATCTCCTGTGGTCTTGAAGTGCTTCTGTGAAGTACTATGGCATTTGTTATCTCTCTCTTTCTTTTCTCTGTTATTGGTTTTCAGAATTGTAGGATCTGCTTTGAAGTTTTGGGTGTGGTTGAGCATGTTGATGGATACCATTACCTGGGATGTACCTATAGACAAATTATCATTAGGCTGGGCTAATGTACGTTTCTTTATGATTGCCGTACTCGCAAATATTTTCCAAGCAAATTAAGTGCACGTTTTTATCATGTGTAAAATTACTGATTAACATGGCGAATAAAAGCAGCCTGCTTTTTTACACCACCAATATACTATAGGCCGCGTTCTACTTAAAGATTTTTCAAACTTGATGTGCTGTTTGCGGTAGGACAGATTCAAATTTCATATTTGCCACACTGCCTTTGTCTTGTCCTAACTCAATTTAAAGTGCTCTTACACAGCTGAGGTCTTCGGCATTTTTGTCTTCTCTTCCAGATGAACTAAAACATGACGTTCACTCATGAGCGATTCGTATTCAAGCGCAAATGAGAACTGTTTCGCCATGTGTTCGAAAAAAAAAAGAAGAATATTTTGAATCTCAAAAGTGAAAATCGAATGCCAATCCACCTAACGAATATTCGAATTATCGAAATTTCTGGTCCAGGCCTAGTAACTGTGCTGCAATCCACGGGGATATTCCTATCGTTATTCATTGCATGTATTTTACGCTTCGATGCACTACAAACGTCTATTTTCTCGTTCTCGCAAATAGAGTGTTTTTTGTATGTACTTTCCTTACTTGTTCGAGGTATAGACAGCTGCTTAAGGTTTTTTTGGGGGGTTTTTTTATGCTTTTGCATGGAAATTCTGCGTTTTCCCTATCTCAGTTAATGTCTCAGTCTGTGGTAAACTAGCTGAACACATCACGTGACGATTCACGATTCAAAATGTGTGTTGTACCATTTAAAATCTTGTATCCCTTAGCACTGATTTTCCCATAGTATTTGATTTTTCAAGGTATGGAGATATGTTTATTTTTCCGCCTATTATCTGTACTGTCAGTATACCCGAGCACAGGCTTCATCTTATTAACCTTAACCTGTTGAGTTCTATGAGATATAAGAGAGAAATGCCATTTTATAATATATAGAAGGAAATATAGAAGTATTGTTTTTGAATATTCCAGAGAGGGCAGAGAAACCCCATTTGATGAACACGGCTGCGGCACAAGAAAATGTGGCAACGCACATTGGGAGCAATCCAGCTGCTGTCTGGTGTTGTGACTGTTGACCTTGCCCCTTCTTCTGTGCTGGGCAAGTCATTTGATTTTGATTGCTTATTTCAGAGCTGATGGCCCCATCCATGTGGAAGTTAAAAATGTCCTTCAGACAAACACTTCATTCTCCAACACAAGTGCACTGAACCTTACATTATTCATAAAGTACTCTTCTGACATCAACCCCATTCGAATCTGAAGCACAATCTCTGTCTACTTATGGGGAAATACTTTATGCATAAATAAAAATAGGCCAAAACACAACTTATTTAAAGTACAAATGAATTGGTTTGATAAGCAAAACATCTTGTTTCTATGTGAAGCTTTTACTTTTTTTATACTATATAATCTCATACTATTTTTTTTTTTTCCCATTTGTTGTATATGTAAGTGTTATACTGTATTTTGATATAAGTGATGATTGTCATGTTTATAATTTATAATTCGACTGGCAAAAAAGAGGTAAGAGTTTATACAGAGAAAACTGGTTCAAGGATTAGTTCACTTTAAAATGAAAATAACCCAAAGCTTTACACACCATCAAGCCATCCTCTGACTTTCTTCTGTCAGATGAACACAACCGGACTTATATTAATAAATATCCTGACGCATCCAAGCTTTATAATGTCAGTGAACGGAACCAACAAGTCTGAAGCTCAAGAAAGTGCTCCTTTTTGACATTCAGCTCATCCTGACTGATCATCTCATCTAGATTTTCCAGAGAGTTCCAGGAATTCCTCAAACACTTGCAAAACCTCCTCAAACTGCTGCAGGATCTGAAGATCTTTGAGCAGGTGTAAAAATGCTCTGTAAACATTTAGATGCCAATGTAGTTCTGCTGACTTGTTTTAGATGTATCTTTGCTTGGTGGGTAGTCTTGATACCAGATAACAGACAACGATTGGATTGTCCACAGAGTTCTTCTCTTTGTTTCTAAATGTTAAACAACCCAAACCCTGATTGTTCAAGGTTTACATTACAGTGGATGTGTTTTTGACTTTTCCAGGATGACATGATCTGAGCATGCCTGAGTTAAGTTGTGAGGTATGCCAAGCCACTTGGCCTGCTGGAGTGGTCGACCTAAATCAAAGTCACTTCACTTTGCTGCAATTTATGCCACAGGTGTCTCTTTTTTTTTCTTTTCATTTGAAGAAATGAAGTCGTCAGTACCAGGACTGTCCTGCCAAGCATTTTTAAGAATGTTGGATCAGCAAACTGTCCACTATTGAATTTATTTATCCTACAGTATTGTTAATCTCTTTGTATTGTGGGTTAAAAAGCTGTTTGATGCTAATGTTTTTTTGTTATTGTAAAATGATTAGCAGTTGGCTTTTTTTTTTTTTAGCTTTCAGAAAAAAACAAGTGGGAAGCTGTGCAATACAAGGATGCAAAACTTGTCAGCATTGTAAGGAAAACCAGAGCACAGCCTACTGTTTTCAATTTCATACGTCTCCTGTTACCTTTAATGTCAGACTATAAATGGTTTTTCAATAGACAAACTGCCACAGTCAAGTTTGTCCAGGACTGGTTTAAATCCTATATCCATCTACTCATCATAACAACTGTGTTTTTTCTAGGACAATTGTTTTAGTCTCATTCCGCAGCAAGTCACTTTGCAAATTCTTGAAAATCAAGAGCTCAGGGTTCCTGAGATCATCCAGCTTTTGGACTAGCAGGACAAGGCTGACGACTACATTATGGTCCTAGAGCATCCCGTGTCCTGTGAGGAACTGAGTTGGTTTGTCCTGCGCCAAATAGTGACCATTGAAGAGGACTTGGCACGGTTTATTATGCGGCAGGCAATATTTGCAGCTCAAACGTGCTGCCAGCGTGGAGTGTTCCACCGTGATATTAAGCTGGAAAACCTCCTGATTAACCCTCAAAGTCAAATTGATCAACTTTGGACCTGAAATGTAAGGACAGTCCTCCCCTATGGGGACCGTTGTGTTAGGGTTAGGGTTTGATGAAAAGATATGTTGCTTTGGGTATGTGTCAGCTTTATTTTATTGTGGATAAGGTTAAGACCCAATATGCACACTTTCTAACAGCATACAATTGCTCTGATTTCAGATGACCTGTAAAGACAAATCAAAGACCGTTGCGAAGAAAGGAGATTCAGCTTTGACCGGAGATGAAATGGTACATTGACCTTTATAATGTAAATTGTATTACCGTATAGACAAGATCTGCACGTATACATGTTTTTACGTCTGCTTTGTGCACGACAGCCATTAAAGTGACAGTAGATACTTAGACTTTGGTTGATTCTAGTATTGGTTGTGGTGGCAATCTGGCAAACATCCTTGCCTCAGTTTTGTACCTGTCTTTCTCACAATTACAGGAATTGTGTGACGAGACATCAGTGACTGTGACTGAATGCAGTGTGAATCCTTCCTCATCAGTGAGCGAGAAAGTAGGTGATCGTATGTTCCTTAATTTTTTACTTCTCTTTGACGCTGACAATGTTCAAGGATTATGTCACTTTGAAATTAAAGTTACCCCAAGCTTTACTCACCCTCAAGCCATCCTAGGTGTATATGACTTTCTGATGAACATAATAGGATATTTATTAATATTTCTGCTGATACATCCAAGCTTTATAATAGCAGTGATAGGGTCCAGTGACTATGAGCTGAACAAAGTGCTTTCATCCAAATCCATCCATCATGAATATATGCTCCACACCGATCTCGAGTGTTAATAAAGGCCTTCTGAATCAAAACGACGCATTTGCATAAAATAAATATACATATTTAACAAATGATGAAGTCAAATATCGAACTTCCGCTAGACCACCTTCCATGTACAAGTTATGAAGAAAGTGTAAACTGGCATCGCTTCAATTACACTTTCTGCATACGTTGAATACGGAAGGCGGTCTGGCGGAAGCTCGATATTCGACTTTATAACTTGTTTAAATATGGATGTCTTTTCACACAAATGCATCACTTCGCTTTAGAAGGCCTTTATTAACACTCTGTAGCCGTTTGGAGTACAGGTTTATGATGGATGGATGTGGATGGAAGCACTTCGTTCAGTTCATACTCATTGAACCCTATCACTGCCATTATAAAGCTCAGATGTGTCAGGATATTTAGTAATATTTCTCGTGTTTCTGATTGTCTTTGTCAGAAACAAGAAAGCCATATGCCTAGAATGGCTTGAGGGTGAGTAAAGGTTTGGCTAATTTTCATTTCAAATTTAATCCTTTAAGTGTAGGACAGTTGGGCATCATACTAGGCTCTTTTATGTGGACCGTTGTCTTAAAGACGTTGTTGTGACTTCTCAACTTTGAGTAAAATGTGACTTTCTCTGTTCACTCATTTTCATCACTTGTCTGTTGGGGGATGGGCATGACTCTGACCTGAAATGTAAGGACAGTCCTCCCCCCTATGGGGACCGTTGTGCTAGGGTTTGATGAAAAGATATGTTGCTTTGGGTATGTGTCAGCTTTATTTTATTGTGGATAAGGTTAAGACCCAATATGCACACTTTCTAACAGCATACAATTGCTCTGATTTCAGATGACCTGTAAAGACAAATCAAAGACCGTTGCGAAGAAAGGAGATTCAGCTTTGACCGGAGATGAAATGGTACATTGACCTTTATAATTTAAATTATATTACTGTATAGACAAGATCTGCATGTACACATGTTTTTACGTCTGCTTTGTGCACAACAGCCATTAAAGTGACAGTAGATACTTAGACTTTGGTTGATTCTAGTATTGGTTGTGGTGGCNTGCTAACTCAGTTAGCTGGATTTGATCGATGACGATTTAGCATGATTTTGGATTGTTCGGTTCTTCGACACTCATCCTGGAGTTGCTGTCATAGCAACAGGTCCGTCAGCTTAAACCTGCTCGGGAACAGGCTTATGTCATGTAAACAGGATTAGATTGCATCTTTTTAAGTGGCACAGATACTTAAAATCTGTTCCATCCAATGCTATTTTATTTAAAGAGTTCTGAACTGAACCAGGAAGTAAATTAATAACTTATTTGAAAATAATATAATAATGTTGTGTAGTCTATAATATAGACACGACTAGTTTTTCTCATTGAGAGATTTATTTGTGATAATAATTACTTTATAATTTTATTGGAGTCTTACACACATACTGTACAGTTAATCTGAGCCGTGCATTATTTTGATTGGTGACACATTATGGGAGTGGCTTGAAACAGAAAACTTGATCTTGACCCATAAGAAACTTTAATTAATGCTGTCATCTAGGGCTGGATGATTAATCGAAAAGTAATCAAAACCGAAATTCAGAACCTCTAACCGACGTAATTTCCCATGACGGTTATTTCGTTTTTTCAATCCTGTTAATACTTCCCCCTTAAAAACACACTACCGCGTGTGTAGTCAGTGGCATAAAAGCAAAACACGGAGGTGAACACCGGTTCAACGCATAGTGATGGCGCGCGAGCGGTGAGCCTTGCGTCTTCACTAAACTTTGTCAGTTGTATTTGTTTTATGGTTTGGACATTCAAGCCATAAGACGATCGGATGTGTATTATTACATCGAGCTACTGCGCTCGCGCAGCTGCATTGTGGCACGAACACTCATACAAACAGTAGCTGTGAAGATCGCGCGCACAGAGAGGAACGCAGAAACTAGTTGTCAGCGCTGTCCTGTGATTTATCACTAAAGTAGCTTAGAAACTTAAAAGTTATTATAGCATATATTTTTCTACTTTTGAAGGAACTATTTACAACCTACAACTTCACAATTAATAGAGACGGCATGACTAATTCACACACGCAATACTGGTACTGCGCTAATTTATCTTTATATGATTTACAAAGAGCAGAAATCTGTAAGAAATGTTACGAACATGGATAAAATAACTGCTGATAGTGAGCTACGATGTCAGATCGCTCTTTAAATCGGAAAAAATATCCCACCTTTAAAAGTCAGTCATATTTACAGTACAAACCTTGTCAGTGAACTATGAGGGGAAAAAAAACCCCAGAAACAAAATAATCGTTCATTAATCGTAATCGAGGTAAAATGTTCAATTAATCAAGGTTTTGATTTTAGGCCATAATCATCCAGCCCTAATAACACTTAAGCAAAACATGGTCAGGTCAAAGTGTCTGAATAATTTTTGGTTCCAAATTTTTATCAATTTTACTGGTAGTCCAATGTATGAAGAATGTTTGGGTATAATATGTTACAGTTTACTTTATTTTGCTATCCTCACTTACATAAATAAACTATAGTGTCCTGCACCCACTAGTAAAAATATATATCAAAAATGATATCTAGAGTCGGAATAATTTTTGGTTTGACTGTATACTGTATATTTTTATTTGTTTTGCAGAGACCAAATCGAGGAAAACTGTGAAAAGGCCATGGAGCATAAATGAAGTGAATGCTGTCATGAAACATTTCAAAGGGACACCTTGCAACAAAAGCCAAGTGTGAGCAGTGCAAGACTGCAGAGGACCCTGTTCTGAGAGAAAGAACAGTCCAAAATATAAGGGGCTTCATGAGGAACCGAGGTTTGATGTTGAAAAAGAAATGTTCTTAGAGAGTTCCTAGAGAGATCATTTTGGCCTTACATTAATGTGTGTGGCTTTTGTTCTGCAAAATTGTCTAAAATGTTGTTGGACCACTGAATTTATAAGCAGAAGTGTCTGACTCAGGACTATATTTTGTGTTGAAGACATCCTTTTATTTACTTTTGTTAAAACATTGTTTTTATAGAAATTTACAAATAATTGCATTTTTATTGGAAGGCAGTATAATTTGTTTTTTCCACTGGTACTGTGTTGCTGAGTGAATTTTGTGGCCCATACCCTGTTGCACTTTGATCCCATAAACGTACTTATTTTATATCTTAGTTGTTGAGCCTTTTTTACCATTTGTTAATTTTTATTAATTGCCTTTTCAGTTTCTTTTTAGTTTTATTACTTCATCTTATTGACCTTTAACTAGTCTTGTCTGAAGTGTACAACTTGCTGATCTTTGATCACTAAATTTTCTTCAACCAGGTTAATTTAACCTGTGTATTGCACCACATGTATGCTTGTTGGCTGACAAAGCAACAGCACATTGTAGCACTATTTCCTTAGGTATGCATATTAATTTAGCAGGTTCAGTGGCAGCAAAAAGATGCACAATAATTTGTGAATTCACTCTTCAATGTAGAATAGCTGATTTGGTTTAGTATGGTTAACTCATACTAGTACTCCTGCTATGTATGGAGTAAATGGAGTGATGTCCAGTTAAACCCAGATTGTCCTCATAATGAAGGGTTAGTTATGGTTGTGTGTGTTTGTGTGTGTGATGTCCAGTTAAACCCAGATTGTCCTCATAATGAAGGGTTAGTTATGGTTGTGTGTGTTTGTGTGTGTGAAGTCCAGTTAAACCCAGATTGTCCTCATAATGAAGGGTTAGTTATGGTTGTGTGTGTTTGTGTGTGTGAAGTCCAGTTAAACCCAGATTGTCCTCATAATGAAGGGTTAGTTATGGTTGTGTGTGTTTGTGTGTGTG
>RJVU01070304.1:53505-65276 GCA_003731715.1 Anabarilius grahami
TACTGTTTTCAATTTCATACGTCTCCTGTTACCTTTAATGTCAGACTATAAGTGGTTTTTCAATAGACAAACTGCCACAGTCAAGTTTGTCCAGGACTGGTTTAAATCCTATATCCATCTACTCATCATAACAACTGTGTTTTTTCTAGGACAATTGTTTTAGTCTCATTCCGCAGCAAGTCACTTTGCAAATTCTTGAAAATCAAGAGCTCAGGGTTCCTGAGATCATCCAGCTTTTGGACTAGCAGGACAAGGCTGACGACTACATTATGGTCCTAGAGCATCCTGTGTCCTGTGAGGAACTGAGTTGGTTTGTCCTGCGCCAAATAGTGACCATTGAAGAGGACTTGGCACGATTTATTATGCGGCAGGCAATATTTGCAGCTAGAACATGCTGCCAGCGTGGAGTGTTTCACCGTGATATTAAGCTGGAAAACCTCCTGATTAACCCTCAGTCAAATTGATCAATTGAATATGGTTGATCAAAGGTGGCTGATCTGTATGTTCTTTCCTTTGTTGAGCTGCACAACGCCTGGTCTATGGGGTTAGATTCCCGCCTAAAGTATTGCGGTTATGAATCAAAAAATAATAAGCATGAATCAAAAATTTTAAAACACATGTAAAAATATATTGCACAAGCTGAAACAAAAAATGCAAAATGATCAGAATGGCAAAGAACGTGGTCACGGATAAAAATATAATAAGCGTGAATAGAAAAATTTAAAAGCGCATTTCAAAAAACAAGCATGAATCAACTTTAAACACATTAAAAATTATATTGCACAAATCTTAAACTTGTGTTTGTGTTCTTAAAAGTTGTTTCCTTGCTTTTATTACTCTGTGGTTTGTGCCCTCTTACATTTTCTGCTCATATTTTACTCTTTTGTGTGCTTGTACTGTTTTTCTCTTTGCTCTTCTTTCCATGTTCCGCTCATGCGTTTCCAAATGTTGCAGTTTGAGTTTCATGTAATTTAGGGCAGGCTTAAGTGTCACCATTGGTCCACTAGTTCTAGATTGACAGCTCCTAATCTAGCCAATCAATCGAAGAGAGGGAGAGGACATCACTTAAAATCGACCCATGGCTACTCATGCTCACAGCATGTATAGAAATCCATGCGCCGTGTGGATCCTTATGGAGTCTCGATTAGCACCCTTCCATTCAACCCACAAAGGCGCAGGAAGTACTATGTACTTAACACGATGCATTAAGAGTTGGCAGGTGAAAGCTTTTGAACAGGATGAAGATGACCCAATTTTTCTTATTTTGTTTAAATATCATTGTTTTTCATTTAGTACTGCCCTTCAGAAGCAACAGAAAATACTTGCATGTTTCCTGGAAGAAAAATTTAGTACAATTTATCTTGATATTCAAACTCAAAAGTTTTCACCCCCCGACTTTTAATGCATCATGTTTCCTTCTGGGGCATCAGTGAATGTTTCAACCTTTTTTAATAGTTGTGTTTCAGTTCCTCAATTGTCCTCAGTGTGAAAAAATGGATCTGAAAATCATACAGTCACTGCTGGAAAGGGTTCAAACATGCAAAAAATGCTTGAAAACTGAAGAATCCGCAGGACCTGGAGGATTTTTCTGAAGAATATTGGGCAGTTTAACTGCTTGGGACAAACAAGGCACTCATGAACAACCATCACAAAACAAAAAAACAGTCATAGATCATCCAGGTAATGACACACAGTATTAAAGGTGCCCTAGAATCCTTTTTCACAAGATGTAATATAAGTCTAAGGTGTCCCCTGAATGTCTCTGTGAAGTTTCAGCTCAAAATACCCCATGGATTTTTTATTATTAGCCTATTTTGGGGCATAATTAGAAATGCGCCGATTCAGTGCGCGTCCCCTTTAAATGCTCGCGCTCCCCGCCCCCTAGCTCGCAACTCTACAATACATTGCATAAACAAAGATCACACAGCTAATATAACCCTCAAAATGGATCTTTATAAAGTGTTCATCATGCAGGATATCAGATCATGTAAGTATAGTATTTATTTGGATGTTTACATTTGATTCTGAATGAGTTTGATGGTGCTCCGTGGCTAAAGCTAACATTACACACTGTTGGAGAGATTTATAAAGGATGAAGTTGTGTTTATGAATTATACAGACTGCAAGTGTTTAAAAACTAAAATAACGACAGTCTTGTCTCTGTGAATACAGTAATATGTATTGCTATGGTTCCCGCGTTTGAGCGCGATCAGTCATAAGTATCAATTTACATTCATAATCGGCCTTACAATCGTTAAGTGTGTGCGCGACTTAAAGCCGCGCACACACTTAGTGGATTCATTATGTCGGACTCACCGCAGGTAACTCATAATCTGCAGTTGTTACTCCTGTCTCCTGACAAAAACATTGCATGCGGCGCCTGTGGAGTGTGGAAAGTTACTGGAGCGCGCAGCCGCGCATCTCTCACAAGGAACGTCATGGCAGTGATTGACAAGCCAGAGGGCCAATCATTTACGCGATTGGCTGATGTTTTTAAGGCCCTACCTCGTGCACAGATGATGTATATTAATAATATTCCTTTCAGTGCACCTAATAAATAGTCTTTTATCAGTTAGTAAAGATTGCAAAAATGTATAAAACAAAACATCCTCTTTAGCACCTTTAACCAACAGTTTTAAGCTCACTCTGGGGTCTGGCTCCCATTCCCCGAGAAGTTCTCAGTTACAAGTTTTACTGCACCAATAAATGCTGCATGGAGAGCAGAGAAGAGACACACAAAAACGTGCAGCTTTCCTGCATTTTCCACACATAACACAGACTCTCTTGCATTAATGTATAGACAGACTGTGCTATAAATGAACATACCATTCCCAGGAGATGGTATCCATTATTACCGTTGCTGTATTACAATCATTGTATTCACGTATGTATGTGTATGTTTTATGATACAGTTAAGGTAACTTCAATCATGCCATGTTTCGTGTCTATGCGTTCGTATCGGGAAGATTTAAATGCTTGTGTATGCAGTATGTCCATACCTGCGCAACACATAAGTATTACAAGAATCTTTAATAGTTCTTATTCAAAGACTCAGCTTGTTAATCTACTTGGTCATAAAAGCCCCGACAAGGGGGTGTGTGGTCACCCGGAAATACAACACCTTCATTGGCTACAGCAACCCTAAGAGGTTGGACTTTGACCAGAGGTTAAAAGCTAGAGAACAATGCCACTCCCTCTCTTTCCTTGCTTCTGGGACCACGGAATAGACGTCTATTGGCTGGAGGCCTTTTCAGGCCAAGGCCTTTAGGCCTAAGCCTGCTGGCCTCTGCCTACCAACCAGCCATGTGCTCAACATCCAACATAGAAAAGACTGGCAACAACTTCAGACGAAATCCTCAAGACCTCTCCTCAACCTGTAGATCCGACGCTCCTCAGCATAAAGGCATCTTGCAAGTATCGTACATTTTAACACTAAACAGCGATTTAGTATTAATTTGTAGGACTTAACTTTGCTATTGCTGAAGAAACTGATGATTCCTTTCCAGATTGTCTTTGACTCTTTCCTATAGCTCTAGTAACAGTACCTCTTCCGGTTCAACCATATCATTACTCATTTTTACCTACAATACATATGTGTGTGACCTTTGTTGTATGTTATGTGTTTGTGAGTTAGTTAATAAAGATTGTGCACAATACATGTTTGGTTCTGACTCCGTCTGCTAATAAATTGCCTCTTAAGTGATTTAGATCCCGAATCTATGCTCTAAGTAGCACGGTACAATAAGAATGTTATTTTTCCATAACCTGGAAATGAACATTTCTTAGAATTATTAAACAATCAACACTGAGTGTTCCCTGGACAACAGGTTAAATGATTGTAATATTAAGATTAATGTAGCTATCCAGTTAATCTGATTAACAGATTTACATATTCATGATTAATCATAATTAATAATCATATTAATATTTCCCATTTGAGTTAATTCGCTACAACTGGCTTGTCTAATGCCTTGAACATGGGCTGGCATATGCAAATATTGGGGGCGTACATATCAATGATCCCGACTGTTGCGTCACAGTCTGTGTTATGTTGAGATTCGCCTGTTCTTCAGAGGTCTTTTGCACAAATCAAATTTACATAAGAAGGAGGAAACAATGGTGTTTGAGACTCACTGTATGTAATTTCCATGTACAGAACTCTAATTATTTAACTATGCCGAGGTAAATTCAATTCAATTCTAGGGCACCTTTAAGAACCTATGGTTCCCAAAGTTTAGATTTTTTTTTCTCGTGGACTATATGCAAAAATCCTTATATAAAATATAAGGATATATAAAAAATATCAAAACATCTGAGTAAGATATATAAAATATCTTACTCAGGACAGTACTAAACAAAAAATAAAATATTTTGTTAAAATTATTCACATTTTCACAGATTCTGCAAGTGGTTCGCATACTTTTTCTTGCAACTGTATATAAATATACATATAATCAAAAAATGTAATTGTCAATAGAAAATTTTAATATACAAGTTGGGTGGCCTTGTTCACCATATCAACTAATGCGTTTGTTATACAAAGATTGAAACTGTAGTGAAAAGGTAAAAATATAAGAGCAACTTTTCATAATGATCTGCAGTAAATGAGTACAAGAGTTATTTAAGTTATACAATAGTCAGCAATTTTTTTAGCATCCTAACAGGATATCACATGTTCTTGACCACAGTGGTCTAAAAGTAACAGCTTGAAAGAAGAAGTGTACAGCAGTGCAGTGCACCTGAAGAAACAACTTCTAGTCTCACGTTTAACACCAGCAGACTGAATATGTCTTATTACGGCAATATAAACATTCCCGATACACATGGGATGGACAGTGAAGATGAAGAAGAGACGAATATCTATGCTAATGCTGATCCTATAAACAGTTTTGAAGTCCGGACAGAAAAGGAAAACTCAGACTCCAAGAGACACCAAACTCCTCAACACACAGGTACTGAGACTCATTCATTATATCACACACATTTGAGTCATTTGAGTAAATGTCTTCATATCTGTGGTGTTCAGGAAGTGATGGTGTGAAGATCAGAAGCTCCAGAGCAGCTGCAGTGTGTTTGGTGATGCTGTGTGTTTTTCTGCTGACTGCAGTCATATTGCTGGGTGTCTACATCCATACAAAGAGCACAAACTACACAGGAGAGAAAAAACAGCTACTAAACATGATTACCAACCTGACAGAAGAGACACACCAACTACTAACCAACAATACCAACCTCACAGAAGAGAGAGATGTATTATCATCAAATAACAATGACCTTATTAAACAAAGAAACCAATCAAATCAGGAGAAAAATGAACTGTTAAAAATGGGTAATTATGAACCACAAACAAGTTTTGTTTTACAGGATACATATAGGAATTATTTAGATGCAACTGGTTAAAATAAGTTTGTTAGATCAGTGCTAATAGTAAAATTGCTTTTGTTTACAGATGGATGGGTTTATTATCAATCCAGTTTTTACTTCATTTCCTCTGAGAAGAAGAGCTGGACTGAGAGCAGAAAATACTGTACAGACAGAGGAGCAGATCTGATCATCATAAACAACAAAGAGGAACAAGTGAGTGAAACTCTTCTAACTATAGATAATAGTCTAAGAAGAAAACTTATTATTCTTTTTCATTTTATTACTTTATTCTGTTATTGTTTCATGAAAAGTGTCTATTGTTAATTGTCTTTAAGACATAAATGTGTAATTGTTTTATTTNCTCCATGACCTGAACTGAGTGTGTCAGGTAAGAGAGACATACAAAATGTGCAGAGCAGTGGGTCCCGAGGACTGGAGTTGAGAACCACTGGTCTATAAGAAGAAAACGTATTATTCTTTTTCATTTTATTACTTTATTCTGTTATTGTTTCATGAAAAGTGTCTATTGTTAATTGTCTTTAAGACATAAATGTGTAATTGTTTTATTTTCTTAGGATTTTATTAAGAAAATGTTTTGTTCTCATGTCTGGATCGGTCTGACTGACAGTGATGTGGAGGGCAGATGGAAATGGGTTGATGGCAGCGCACTGACCTCCGGGTGAGAAATCACTGAACTGAATAATATCTGATAAATGATTCTCACAGTCAGTATCATATCATTGATCTAATGCTGATCTATATTTTCAGGTTCTGGGCATCTGAAGAGCCTGGTGGACATAGAAGAGAGAACTGTGCTCTAACTCATGAACCAGGATGGGCTGATTACCCATGCAGTGATAAGTTTCAATGTATCTGTGAGAAGAGCGTTTTAAATTAAGTCAATGAGATGCATGTTTATGTAAAAAAAATGACAACATTTTTTTTTTTTAATTATTATTATTTGCCAAATATTGTATGTTACTTGAAGTATATAATGAGCTAGCCAGGGCCCCTGAACTGGATTAAAAACAAACAATGGAAACAAACTAAATTTCAACAGGAACATAAAACAAAAACAAAAAAACGAAATCAAATTTAAATGATCCAAAGAGAAATGCTTATTTGAAATTACCATTAACCGGTTAATAACGTTATTTTATCGTTCTGTTTAGGATTTACATTTGGCAGTCAATCAATCATGAATTCAAATAGCACAGTCTATGCAAACATGACGTTGATGCATCCAATGACAGTGAAATTCCCGCACTCAGCTGTCAAGTCATCCTGTGTAAGTTGCAAGACAATGTGCTGCATTAGCTGTTGAATCTCAGGAGTTTTTCAGAGGATATGTCAGCATGGGAGGTTATATCCAGCATGGTGTTTTAATCAGCAAAAATTGCAGATTAGTGTAGAACCACTACTATTCAGGGATAAAATAAATAAATAACAATTATAAAATAAAATATAATATTCATATATATATATATATATTAGGGGTGTAACGGTACACAAACATGACGGTTCGGTACGTACATCGGTTTTGAAGTCACGGTTTGGTACGGGTTTCTCTTTTTTTATTAAACAATGTTTTACTGAACCAACTGTGCCTGTCTTTAAAGGTGCTACAGAGGATGTTTTGTTTTATACATTTTTGCAATATTACTTGAAACTGTCTTTACTAACTGATAAAAGACTATTTATTAGGTGCACTGAAAGGAATAATATTAATATACATCATCTGTGCACGAGGTAGGGCCTTAAAAACATCATCCAATCGTTTACGCGATCATCACGTAAACGATTGGCCCTCTGGCTTGTCAATCACTGCCATGACGTTCCTTGTGAGATACGCGCGGCTGCATGCTCCAGTAACTTTCCACACTCCACAGGCGCCGCATGCAATGTTTTTGTCAGGGAGACAGGAGTGACAACTGCAGATTATGAGTTACCTGCGGTGAGTCCGACATAATGAATCCACTAACACGACACAGCGAATGCCGGTGGTAAACAAACACTCGTGTTCCAATACTCGTGCACGAGTTTCTCAGTCGACGAAAAGATCCTCTGTATCACCTTTAAATGTATTCAGTTATAACTAAAATTTTCTTAAGGAGAAAAAAAAATCTATCTCTGTCATAATCAACATTCAAATAATAATGAAAAAAAATGTATGTATTGTAAGCAAGTAAATTACACATAAGGCAGTTTTTGCATTTACTTTTGTTTTGTTTAATTCGTTGTTGATACATAATCAGTAACATTAGTGGCTGTCAACTTGTTTTCATGATTTATTTAGGCCTTACATTAACTCACAGGTTAAGTAATTAATATATAGGCTAATATAGTGCATATATTTAGCGAAACAGTTAATTTCTCTTGCGAACTAAGAAGCTGTTGACACTGAAAGCTTTTCTGAGGTAAATGTAATACTACATGACATTGTTTTACTGACATCTTTCCGCGGTTTGTACTGTATCTTTCATGATCATTCTGTAGTGAAGAGGAAGGGATGATCGCGTTCACTCGCGCTCTGCACTGCCGTTTGAACTGGGGCGCCTATACAGCGATCTGTCACGCCACATCAAAAAGCGTCAAAACGGCATTTAATGTTTGAATTTCGTGATAAAATGGACAGAATTTGAAAGATGGCACTTTGTTTCTTATCTAAAGTAACAAAACACAGAGCTTATTGCGAATATTTGTGGTTAATACAATATAATAAAGAAGAACCCAAAGATCACTGTGGCTGAGCTCCAGAGATGCAGTCGGGAGATGGGAGAAAGTTGTAGAAAGTCAACCATCACTGCAGCCCTCCACCAGTCCCGACGGAAGCCTCTCCTCAGTGCAAGACACATGAAGGACAAGACACCATCTTGGAGTCCTTCAGGTGTTTTTTAGGGCTTTCATGTGTCTTGCACTGGGTAGAGGCTTCCGTCGGGCCACTCTGCCATAAAGCCCCGACTGGTGATGGTTGACTTTCTACAACTTTCTACAACTTTCTCCCATCTCCCGACTGCATCTCTGGAGCTCAGCCACAGTGATCTTTGGGTTCTTCTTTACCTCTCTCACCAAGGCTCTTCTCCCCCTATTGCTCAGTTTGGCCGGACGGCCAGCTCTAGTAAAGGTTCTGGTCATCCCAAACATCTTCCATTTAAGGATTATGGAGGCCACTGTGCTCTTAGGAACCTTAAGTGAAGCAGAATTTTTTTTGTAACCTTGGCCAGATCTGTGCCTTGCCACAATTCTGTCTCTGAGCTCTTCAGGCAGTTCCTTTGACCTCATGATTCTCATTTGCTCTGACATGCACTGTGAGCTGTAAGGTCTTATATAGACAGGTGTGCGGCTTTCCTAATCAAGTCCAATCAGTATAATCAAACACAGCTGGACTCAAATGAAGGAGTAGAACCATCTCAAGGATGATCAGAAGAAATGGACAGCACCTGAGTTAAATATATGAGTGTCACAGCAAAGGGTCTGAATACTTAGGACCATGTGATATTTCAGTTTTTCATTTTTAATAAATCTGCAAAAATGTCAACAATTCTGTGTTTTTCTGTCAATATGGGGTGCTGTGTGTACATTAATGAGGAAAAAAAAAGAACTTAAATGATTTTAGCAAATGACTGCAATATAACAAAGAGAGAAAAATTTAAGGGGGTCTGAATACTTTCCGTACCCACTGTATTACACATTTATAGTTGTCAAAGTTTGTAGGCTACTGTGGCTTTATGTATGGTCAGACACTTGCGTGTGTCGTTATATTATCAACCTTTTTTCCTAAATCAAGCTTAAATGGAGTTACAAGGTGTTTCATCAGCAAATGTTGGAGATTTGTGTTTTGTCAGTCATTAATGGCCACATCTGAGGCAGTAAGTGCATCACATTAAATTTTTTTTTATCATCAACTTTCAGGTTACAGTGTATATTGTAGCTATATGTGGGCACTCTGTTTTTACTGTTAATTAATATATTTTGGCAAAAAGTGTGCACAGGTATTGGCTATGACACTGCAGCAAATACTAAAACTCTCTTCTCCACTGCTCAAATGCATAAAACATTAGCCTTTACACACATCTTGTTTTAAATAAAGAAAATGCTGTACTTATTCAAAGAACCAGCTTTTATTTACCCTTGCACTGCAAACAAGCAGAGACAGTCTCCAAGATGTGTGCAGGACTTGAGGTGGGTGGAGCTACTTTACAAGGTTTTGCCAACAGCTTGAGGATCCGATGGAGTTACGAAGTTTATTCACAAACTCTAATATAAAGTTCAATTCAAGCTTTGGTATAAAGTATAGGCAAATTAATAATAATAAATAACATAGGAACTTGTATTTTTTACAGAAGGAATGCAGGAACAGAAACGTTAAAATACTGATTCTGCTGTGTTCTGAGTGTTTTTTCTTTTTAAGCCCTGGTGCTAGCTATGAAATTAGCGTTAAATTTCCATGCTGATGCAGCTACAGACACTTCTTATTTTCTGAAAAAATGTAATTCAGAACAATATGAAATATTGTCAGTGTTAAGTCTAGTACACACCAGGATGATTATCGCTTGCTTGTTCATACCCAAGCAATTTTCACTGGCAATGCGCCGAGTGAACGTGCAAATTCACTCCCTGAGAGTATATGGCACTTTTGCTGAATGGTAGTGCAAATAGAGGCTATGCGACGACGTCACTTTCCCGCTGGAACGTGCTCCCTCAGCTGGACTGAGTGGCAAAAAAACCTGCTGCGTGACTGGATTTAATAGAGGAAACTGCGAAAACACGAGTAAAACAAGCGATTACACTAAAGATTTGACTCGAAAGAGTTCCTCCTTATAACATGGCAAATAAACCTAATCCATGGATATTGACATGCAGCCAGGAATCGTGTTTCCTGACATTTATATGTGCCTGATTTCGACGGCGGGGAAATACGTAAAGCAAATCTGCCTGTGAATATTTTATATAACTACAATATAGGTAGGTTTAAATCCGAGTAATCACTTATATCAGTGTTACATATTTCGTCATATCATCCAGCCCTAAAACTTGTAGGCCTATAGTTTGTCAGTGTTTATTTAAAAACACCCAATTATGCAGAATATAAGATGGTAAATATTTAATTGATGAGTTCTCAACACAATATATAACAATACAATATATACGGTATGATTTTACCTCAAAATCCAACAATTTGACACAAAATAATAACTGCAAATCCATGTTTCTCTGCTGGAGTCCAGCTGTTTCTGTGAATTGCACTGATCCATTTGCTTTTTTTTTCGTCAGCTTTCGGCAGTCTTTAAATATATACCTCAGGTATATATATATATATGTGTTTTGTGTGTTTTTCACGGCATTCACGCTGAAAACCAATGCTGCCGCTCAGTCTTTTGCCACTCAGTGGGCGTGACCGCAGTCGTAACGGTCGACGGTGATGTCACGTGCATACCCTCTATAAAAATGTTTATGATATTGATAAAAATACAGATATAAAATGCCATATACATGACATGAAGAGATGGTAGTGCAAATAAGTCATAATGACAGTAATGCAAGTGAATGGTAGTTCAAATAAACATTTGTGAAATAGACACTCTCAATTATATATTTCTTGAATGTAAAAGAAAAAACCCATAAAAAATACGAGCACCCATAGTTTGTAGGGGTCTTCCATGGCTGCGTCCGAAAACCTAGGTAGCTGTCTTGCTGCCTCGCTGTCTTATAAGAGAATGACTTGTACGGCAGCGTTTGTGCATGAAGGCACCTCACGAAACTGATTTCGGACAGACTTCTGGGGCAGCGTNAAAAAAAAAAAAAAACTACTGTAAGTTGCTGAGCATACATAAAATAATATTTCAACAAAACTTGGAACTTCTCATTTTTGGTGATCTGTTCCTGTAAGTTTAAGCCAAAATAAACTATCCTCTCATCTCCTGGCTTCCTTTAGCTATGAAGGTCTTTTAAAGAGGCAAGTGTTTAGATGAGACTCTCTCTCTCCTGATTTGAGACATACTAAATGATATTTTGAAGGTCATTAGAATGAAAGAAGATGGTTTTGTATGTGACTTGGCCTTTAACCAGCCTACTGACGGCTGGTGTCTCATAGCAACTGCAGGTGATACAATGTTTCGTACATTATAAGTCTGTTCTGAGGTCTTAAGCTTTAAGTTCTGGAAACGAAAACAGACTGAAATGTATCAGAATCAATTTCAGGCAACTGTTTACAAAACTGTTTAAAGTCCCCCTGTAGTAAATTATTTTTTCCCTTAAAACTCATCATTGATCACCAAAATGACATATTTTAATACACACTGTGAAATACATTTGAGAAATACATTCTCTTATCGCATATTACATATCACATATTTATTTACTATTATTTAACTCTTTTTTTTTTTTTTTTTACCACCACATAAACA
>RJVU01070304.1:65290-91360 GCA_003731715.1 Anabarilius grahami
TAGTACCAGTGATCTTTCTACCATTGACAACATTTATGTCTCACATCTGCAGAGAAACGGTCTATACATTTTTAGAGGTCATACACACCGGCTTGACATTTCTTAACTCCTCTGGTATTCATGAATCAGTATTTCATTCTTTGTAATGTCTAGGATATAAATGTATTTATGTATGTACTTGTTTTTGTCTTTGTGTTATAATTGTGGATGAGCTCACCAAGCAAAATTCCAGAGAACTAGTTTATGGCAATAAATAAATAGTTTTATGTGCCGATGGTTAAAAACGGGCCATTTGGAGTCTCCAAGTGGCCTTTTTTTGGGAAGTGCTTGGACAAACTTAGTTAAACTCGTGTACTCGAGTTTAACTAAGGTATTGTTATCAAATTTGAAATTGGGCTTGGTAAGGCTTATAAACGGTAATAAATGTTTTTCCAGGCTTCTGATTGGCCAACATGGCTTTTGACTGCGCTTCATTGCGTGTTTTTGCATTTTCATGTGGACACAGGTTTTTTAAAAACCATGCTTGTGTGGACACGATTTTATTTTTAAAACGAAGGTGGAAAAATACCTGTGTTCGTGTAAACTATGCTTGGACCTAAATGGTCTTGTGTTATAAAACCATATAATACTATTATGGCCCGGTTTCACAGACAGGGCTTAGCCTAAACTAGGATCAGGCCTTAGTTCAATTAGGATATTAAAGTAATCTAGAAAAAAACATCACTGGTGTGCATCTTGAGACTAAACAATGGCACTTACATGTTTTAAGATATGTCAGTACAAGTTACTTTCAGTTAAAACTCAAAGACTCAGCTCAAACATGCATTTTAGACTAGGACTAGCTTAAGCCTTCTCTGTGAAACCGGGGGATAATTTATATATTTACACTGAGAAAGCCAACAGTCTGGTAAGCATGATGCTAAAATGCTAAGCCAATCTAATTAATGTCATTTACAGATTTTTGTTTGTTTTTTTGTTTTTTTAAATATAGATATAGTAAGTTGAAAAGTTCATCATGCACAATTCGCTGTGCATTTTTATGTCTGCAAGGAAAATTCCTTTCTGCAGTATATGCACTGCTTTCCATTTCATTAACCTCCTGTTTATATGCCAACATGTTCTCCAACCAATACGACAATATAGGTCGTTTGTCACTTCCCTGAAATACGACTCATAGGAGCGTTTACTAAAGTGGCGCCCCTATCGACAACAGGACACTTTCATTTGAATTCATCAAATACGACCCATACGAGCATTTGCTTTCATTTTAATGCATTGTTCCCTTTTATCTGCGTCATTTTTCGGGTTTCGCGTAGCTCAACTGGTAGAGCATTGCAATAACAATATGCAATCATGTGATCATGCGATTGTGGGTTCGATCCCAGGGAACACATGTGCTCATAAAGTGTAAATGCACTATAAATCACTAATGTTAGGTTTAGGTGTGGGGTGGGTGTAGTCATTAATAAAATTTAATTTTGGTAAATGGAAAAAGGAGAAATGGTGTAAAACATCCACACATTGCATTTAAATAAACACGCATTTTGATTGGTAACGACAGTCATACGTCATTTCATGACGACAGACGTAACACGACACTGTCATTATTTTTATGACCACTAGAGGGCGCGTGACTTCAAAACGTAAATATAGGTCGTAATATGGTGCTTAAAAAACGACCTATAGGGTCGTTTTTTTTTGGAGGACAGTCTCTTATATGCACATGCAAGAACAACACATTTAATAATAACAAGCACCTTCATTAAAATGCTCATCCTCATAATAATGCAGTAGAAATGCGTACATTATCAATACATGCATTTTTAAAGAATACTTACAAGATGTAGGTGTTTTTGAAGTGGACTGATAAAGATTGTAGCATGGCCTATGTAAGTTTGAGGATCTTTGAGATATTTAACACTGTAACTTTCATTTCGACGAGGGATGAGGACGAGCTCACGGCTTCGTGTTGTTACAGAAATTTTCATCAACTTGTGTCCTCCAGCATTTCTCAGTTGAGGAAAGACAGAAAAGTTTGGAGGTGCTGGTTCAATGTGTGGGATGCCAAGCTTCTGATCTTGCATACCCCTCAGTAAATGTGCACTTGTTCCCCTGACATTGGCACTGCTTCGGCTGTTGGGGGTTCAGCTCTAGCTTGAGACAAGGCCCTTTTTGGCTGGCCAGAGGTATGGCTTGACTTTAGGGTCCCCTTGGGGCACTAAAGCTGACCTGGGCTTAGCATGAGCGCGGCCTGAAGTGTATCTTGACTTTAGCAGCTGAAGTACAGTTCACCAATAAATCTCCCAATCATAAACCGTGCCTCTAGGGCCTTTGTTGCGTCATGTGGATTTTCAAAGACCACAACACCATTTGCAAACAGACTGGCCGGTTATTGTATCTCTGGATATGTACAGGTGCACTGAAAAGATGAGTCCGAATGACTGGAATGTTGTTTGCAACACCCGTAAGGTTACATTTGGGTTCAAATTGCTCAAAATCAATGATGACCCCAGCCTTGCCATTGCAATTGTTCTTAAAAGATGATTATTCATCATTAGAATGAAGCTGTAGAACCCTCAGTCAGAACAAACGAATGGTATAAACTGACCGCATTGATTGTTTTATATGCTGCTGTGAGCGTTTCATTCTGACGTCACAACATTCGAATCGCAATGTCGTATTGAAACGCGTGCTGAGCAGAGTTGACACGGAAACAACATTACGCAGCAAACTCGCTGTTTTTCACTGTAATGAGGTTTGGGCGATACAAATTACGGGAGTTTCCCGGGAGAAATAAGAGCAGTTTATTCAGCATAGTGAAGCCTCTTCTCCATTGGCATCCATCCACTTCAAGTGGTTTTGATTTGATTGTGTGCTGTATTTGCCATACAAACACAAGACATTACAAAGTTAAATTTGTAAAATAACTCAATGACATGTGCAACACAATTCACACAAAAGATCTCTTTACGATCTTCCAAATGACTCCATCCGCCATGGTGGAACAACAGACTCCCGCCAAACCGCTGCACTTGACACTCTCTTATTAGCATGTTGCACCAAGGAAAAATAAATAGGGAGGTACATTAAAAAAATGAATAAACAGTTAAAAGGAAAAACTTTCAGTTTAGCATTTCCTTTAAAAATAAATTATTTTCCCCAACATTTGTTTTATTTGTTTAATTATCACATCGTGACAGATTGAGAAAAACTAATATAGGAGGTTTTCTAATTTATTTCTGTAATCAAAGCTGAATTTTCAGCATCATTACTCCAGTCTTCAGTGTCACATGATCCTGTGTGTGTGAGTGTATACACAAAACTGATTAGCTGAACTGATTAATTACTCTGTTTTAAAGCAGTTTTTAGTTCATTCACTGAAGTATGATGTTACTAAATAAGAAAGTCATGGATTGAGAAGCTAAGCACATTGTTATACATATATTTTGTTGTTTTAATACTTTATGCTCAAGTATTAAAACAATACAGTATTTGCTAGTACTGAATGAGGATATAAGCACACACAGGAAGGCATTATAGACTGAGACAGAAAGATGACAGACAGCACTCACTTTTTCCACTTTACCCTGGAGACTGAGATATCCACACCTCGGAAATAGGTCCTCCTCCTGGCCAGATGTGATGGACTGAGCACATCCACTGCAGCTCTCTCTGCATCTTTCAACATGTTTAGTGGAGCTGGTTTGAACTTCATTGATGTTTGCCCAACAAGCACAAAAAGCTGCCCTTGTCTGTTTGTCAAAGTGCCATTTTTTTGAATATGTATGGTGCCTTCTCCTCAAATTTGGGATAAGGGTTTCTTCTTGTGAAGAATGGCCCTATTACCATCTGTAAAGGCACAGAATGGGAGTGTATAAAAGTTATCGTAGTAAACCCTTTAACAGGAGAGCAGAAAAAATATAATTCTCGATTCCAGAGTAGACAGAGTGGGCCTAGCCCATCGAATAGTAATAATCAAAGCCCGAAAAACTTGGGAACAGGAAAAGCCGGAATAATGAATAAAACAGTTACACCTGTTAAAAGTATTTGTTAAGAGTACTGTTAAGAGAGGAAAAATTGGTCCAAATGGCTCCAGAAGAAAGAAAGAAAATAATAGAAAAAAGGAATTAATGGAGCTTATAACACAAAGAGAGTAAGAGGAAATAGGGTATTGAGTAATACTGTTTTTGAAAACGAACAGATGCACACAGAAGAAACAGGAAGCTAAAGACACAGCTGTGGTTTCTGATTGCAACATCAGGTTTAAAGCTAAACAAAGAAAACACAATTGATGACAGACGTTTTGTAATTTTTAGGCTTTTGGATTACTGCAGGTAATAGGAGTTACCCAATCAATGAAAGAAAAAATAAACCAGTTAAAAAAGCCAGAGACAGTAAGGGAGGTTCAACAAATGTTGGGATTGATGGGATATGTTCGTGACATTATTCCAAAATATAGTCAAATGTCAAAACCAAATTTATTCCACTATAAAAGGGGGGATATTGAACTGGGGAAGTGCAGCAGATGAGTCATTGCAGAAAATGAAACAAACTATCACACAGGCTCAGTTTCACCCATACATTTTCTGTAGTCCACTGACTACAGCTGGATCACATTTCAAAACTTCAATTCCCCATAAAATTTTGATTTATCACTTACCAGAGAGTCTGTACCATGAAGCCGGATTCGCTGGCTAGCCAGGTAAGTTTCAGATTAGTTTGTGCCGATCCTGGGTTTTAGGTACCATGAAAGTGACTTGGCTTTTAACTTACGCTCCATGGCTAACCTGCTCCGGGGCAGGTTATGTTCTGGTTCAGAGATCTCAAACCGAATTTGGGCCAATCGGATGTGAGCAAAGCGACACTGACCCATCCAACGCAATAAAGTCGCTCCCCCAGTTTCTATTCCTCCAAATTAAAGGGCACTATATAGTAAAAAAAATATTTAACAATGAAATTGTCTGGCTTTAATGATAATTACTTAGAATGATTTTATGATTTATATATGATTTTATATAATAATTCAGCGATATATGTTATTAATCCATTACACAAGCGATTTTAGCTTAACAGTTATTATTAATTATTAATATATACAGATCATATGTAATATAAATAAAATGTAAATAAACTTTAAATATGAGTACAGGTGACCTTACATGTCTCTATCACTATACTGTATATTATTGACTAAATAAACTAACTTCACAAGTTTCACTTGCACTGATAGAGCAAGATCATTTATTTTTTCTTCTTATTTTCATCAGTGTAAATGAGTTTAAAATTCTTAATTTTCTTCAATCTCTTAATCTTCAGCAAAAGAGTTTTGAATCGCGCTGGCGAGTGAATCAGAGTTTCTCTGTTGCAAGGCATGTGATTGGCTGTTCACCACTGATGTCACGGATTCATGTGCACCCGCTCCTCAAACTCAGGATCAAAGCCTGAGTTGACAAAGAAAGTTGATGATCAAATTCATGGTACCAACAAAGCCGGATTGGAGTGGTTTGGTTTTGTCAACTCGAAACTAATCCTATAACCCTGAGTTTGTTCAACTCCCATCATGGTACAGGCCCGTGCTGCAACCTGGGTTCGTTTACTGATTCCAGTGGTGTCCCTTTCTTGACCCTGGCGGTCGGCCCCTCATCCCTCAGTATTCTCAGCCCTACCCCGAATAGATTAAGTCCAAGATGATCAGTCACCGTCCGCTCTCAGGTCCAAAAGGCACATCCAAGGAATCCCACTCTTCTGACACCAAATTGTTGTGGCAAAAAATCAACAGACTCTTACTGTATAAGAGACAAACTCATCCAATTGTCTTTCGAAAGTTTTATTTCTTGCAAGAAAGGTCAGGCAGTCAACAGAAACACAAGTAGCTGCAGATTGTAAGACAAAGATTGAAAGCTTCCCCTCACTTTTATATCTCTAACCTCCAAGGTTGAAGCCTCTGTCCTTTTACCATATTAGGAACATGTCTACCACTTCTGTGTTTCCACTTGTCACCCTAAGAATGCATACTTAAGCACTTCTGAGAAAGACATTTAACCATAGGCATACAAGTAAAATCATATGGAAATTATACAGAAACTCAAAATTTCCCCCACAAAAGTAACTAGTAACTACTTGAGTAGTTTTTTCACTGGATACTTTTTACTCTTACTCAAGTAACTATTAAGATTATTACTTTCACATTTACTTTGAGTTAATGTTTTTTTAATAAGTACTTGTACTTTTACTTGAGTACAGTTTTTGGATACTCTACCCACCTCTGTCTGTATGTCCAAAATCAACAGTATTTTAAATATCTTCCACACTGGTAAAAAAAAAAAAGAAAGAAAAAAGGTGTTGACATTATCGATTTTTATCTTTACAGGATATCACATGTTCGTGACAAGATTTACAAAAGCAGAACACTTTCAAAGTAGTGCGTTTCACTTGAAGTAACAACAACTAATATTCTCACGTTTAACTCCAGCAGACTGAATGTCATCTTGTGGCAATATGAACATTCCCTCCTTTACACATGGGATGTACAGAGAAGATGAAGAAGAGATGAATATCTATGCTAATGCTGATCCTATAAACAGGACAGAAACGGAGAACTCCAAGAGACACCAAACACCTCAACACACAGGTAGTGAGACTCATTTCATTATAACAACTAATACACACATTTTTTGTCACTTGAGTGTTTAAGAAACATTTATCTTGATATCTGTCATCTTCAGAAATGGCTAGTGTGAAGATCAGAAGCTCCAGAGCAGCTCTAGTGTGTTTGGTGCTGCTGTGTGTTCTTCTGCTGACTGCAGTCATAGTGCTGGGTGTCTACATCCATACAAAGAGCACAAACTACACAGAAGAGAAAAAACAGCTACTAACCAAGATCACCAACATCGCAGGAGAGAGAGATCAGCTAATAACTAAGAGCATCCAATTGACTAAAGAGAGAGATGTATTGATTAAACAAAGAGAAGAGTCTAAATGTCTTTGTGAAAATGGTAATCATGAAGTATATTAAAACTAAAATGATTTACGTTCCTTGGTGAAACTGGTTTAAAATAAGTTTGGAAGATCAGTGTGATGGAAAATAGAGTGCTAATAGTTGTACTGGTTGTGTTTACAGTTGGATGGACGAGGTATGAATCCAGTTATTACTATGTTTCTTCTGAGGTGAAGAGCTGGACTGAGAGCAGAAGATACTGTACAGAAAGAGGAGCAGATCTGATCATCATAAACAACAAAGAGGAACAAGTGAGTGAAACTAATTTTGTAACTGGATGAGTTGTTCTAAGAGCACAATAGGCACTCCTAGTGACGCAAGTGTGTGTTCATTGGCCAAACGCATGCGAAACACAGGCACCCACCATTTTTAAAAAGCTGTGTAAAAACACAGTTTATAGCCTATGTATTTACTCTACAAACATGGAAAACAGTGAACATTTTTGGGCATCGGGCATCAACCACACGACCAACGCTATACTACATTTTCATATACTGTTTGCTTTCGTTGTTTAGCAGTTTGATCTTATAACGTATTATACAGGACAGTTAAACAGATCATAAATAATGAAGATGGAGAATGGGAGCGCTGTGTGCTCAGGCGCTGGCAATCTAAGTGCCCTGCACAACAACCAGAGTGGCAAGACGTAAATGATGTTTTACGTCAATTCAGAGTTCCTACTGGCGGTGTGGATGCAATCAGGAAAATGTCACTAGGGGGAAATTTAGTTCTTGGGGGACCACCCTGCTGGCAAGTCCTTATAACAGAGTTCCTGGTGTGAAAGGTCCTAATGTGTTGTTGTTTAATCTTCTCAGGATTTTTTTAAAAGAATATCTGGTGGTCCTGCAGTCTGGATCGGTCTGACTGACAGTGATGAAGAGGGCACATGGAAATGGGTTGATGGCAGCACACTGACCTCTGGGTGAGAAAACACTGAATTGAACTATTATTATTTAATAAATTATTATTTTCTACACATCTAATGCTGACATGTTGATGCAGGTTCTGGGATCCTCGAGAGCCCAATGGAGATAGAGAAGAAAACTGTGCTCTAAATTATTCACCAGGATGGGCTGATTACCCATGTGATGATACTCATTATTGGATCTGTATGTGCACTGTAAAATGAGTTATGAACTGCAGGTTTATGTAATGAAAATACGGAGCCCTGAACATGACATGCAGGAAAAAAAATAGTAGGCTAAATAGTGCGTGTGATTTATTCATTTGTTCCCTCAATTTACTAAATGGTGCGCATGTTTTAGTAAGTCGGCGCACACGATTTATTAATTTGTTCCCTCGATTTACTAAATGGTGCGCATGTTTTATTAATTTGTTCCCTCGATTTACTAAATGGTGCGCATGTTTTAGTAAGTCGTGCGCACGATTTATTAATTTGTTCCCTCGATTTACTAAATGGTGCGCATGTTTTATTAATTTGTTCCCTCGATTTACTAAATGGTGCGCATGTTTTAGTAAGTCGTGCGCACGATTTATTAATTTGTTCCCTCGATTTACTAAATGGTGCGCATGTTTTATTAATTTGTTCCCTCGATTTACTAAATGGTGCGCATGTTTTANGTGTTTGAAAAACAAAAAACAGGAAAAACGAACAAAAACAGAACAAACACTGAAGAGCTATGCACTGAAGCTGCCATCCGCGGCGCCATCTTGCATTTACTATCAATTGGTGACGTCACAACATTTGAGTTGCAATGTCGCATGCTGAGCAGAATTGACATGAAAACAACATTACGCAGCAAACTCGCTGTTTTTCACTGTAGTGAGGTTTGGGCCATACAAATTACGGGAGTTTCCCGGGAGAAATAAAAGCAGTTTATTCAGCATAGTGAAGCCTCTTCTCCATTGGCATCCATCCACTTCAAGTGGGTTTGATTTGATTGTGCGCTGTATTTGCCATACAAACACAAGACATTACAAAGTTAAATTTGTAAAATAACTCTGGCAACACAATTCACACAAAAGATCTCTTTACGATCTTCCAAATGACTCTATCCACCATGGTGGAACTACAGACTCCCGCCAAACCAGAGATCTAACAGTCAATCAAAAAATAAACTCACAATGATCTGTGTTTTTGCATTTGTTTTTTTTTTAGCTGCTGTTGACAAAGCAAAGAAAAATACAAAACATTACTGAATATGAGTCAAATATTGCATATGTCGGTACAAATACAAAATGTATTGATTGTTATGAATTTTCATTCTTGAAATGAATATTAATTTGAATATAACCTCACATTTCCTCTTTTCCCCCCTGGTTTATTTCATCTTATTTGTAAAACAAATGGCTCCAGAAGAAAGAAAGAAAATAATAGAAAAAAGGTTAAATGGAGCTTATAACACAAAGAGAGTAAGAGGAAATAGCAATACTGTTTTTGAAAATGAACAGATGCACACAGAAGAAACAGGAAGCTAAAGACACAGCTGGGGTTTCTGATTGCAACATCAGGTTTAAAGCTAAACATAAAGAAAACACAATTGATGACAGACGTTTTGGAATTTTTAGGCTTTTGGATTACTGCAGGTAATAGGAGTTACCCAATCGATGAAAGAAAAAATAAACCAGTTAAAAAAGCCAGAGACAGTAAGGGAGGTTCAACAAATGTTGGGATTGATGGGATATGTTCGTGACATTATTCCAGAATATAGTCAAATGTCAAAACCAATTTATTCCACTATAAAAGGGGGGATATTGAACTGGGGAAGTGCAGCAGATGAGTCATTGCAGAAAATGAAACAAACTATCACACAGGCTCAGTTTCAGGCTTCCCCTGAACCCATACATTTTCTGTAGTCCACTGACTACAGCTGGATTCCCCAGAAATTTGCTTTAGCTGTGTGACGCAGCTTAAATTTCCCTTCCAGAAATAAGTGTTGCGTTTGCCCACGTGATCTCAGTTCCCCTAAGAAATCCCTTGACCATGACCACAGAGTCAGCCAGACCAACCAATATGGTTTGTCCCGTTTCCTAATCTTTTACCCAATTCACCAAATCACAAATTTTCAAATTTTACTCTTAATCACATTTCAAAACATCAATTCCCCATAAAATTTTGATTTATCACTTACCAGAGAGTCTGTACCATGAAGCCGGATTTGCTGGCTAGCCAGGCAAGTTTCAGATTAGTTTGTGCCGATCCTGGGTTTTAGGTACCATGAAAGTGACTTGGCTTTTAACTTACGCTCCACGGCTAACCTGCTCCGGGGCAGGTTATGTTCTGGTTCAGAGATCTCAAACCGAATTTGGGCCAATCGGATGTGAGCAAAGCGACACTGACCCATTTAACACAATAAAGTCGCTCCCCCAGTTTCTCTTCCTCCAAATTAAAGGGCACTATATAGTAAAAAAAAATATTTAACAATGAAATTGTCTGGCTTTAATGATAATTACTTAGAATGATTATATGATTTTATATAATAATTCAACGATATATATTATTATTAATCCATTACACAAGCGATTTTAGTTTAACAGTTATTATTAATTATTTCGTTTCAATGAATATTATTAATAAATACAGATCATATGTAATATAAATAAAATGTAAATAAACTTTAAATATGAGTACAGGTGACCTTACATGTCTCTATCACTATACTGTATATTATTGACTAAATAAACTAACTTCACAAGTTTCACTTGCACTGATAGAGCAAGATCATTTCTTTTTTCTTCTTATTTTCATCAGTGTAAATGAGTTTAAATTCTTAATTTTCTTTAATCTCTTAATCTTCAGCAAAAGAGTTTTGAATCGCTCTGGCTCTCTCGCGAGAAGTGAATCAGAGTTTCTCTGTTGCAAGGCATGTGATTGGCTGTTCACCACTGATGTCACGGATTCATGTGCACGCGCTCCACAAACTCAGAATCAAAGCCTGAGTTGACAAAGAAAGTTGATGATCAGCATCATGGTACCAACAAAGCCGGATTGGAGTGGTTTGGTTTTGTCAACTCAAAACTAATCCTATAACCCTGAGTTTGTTCAACTCCCATCATGGTACAGGCCCATTTACTGATTCCAGTGGTGTCCCTTTCTTGACCCTGGCGGTCGGCCCCTCATCCCTCAATCTATACGGGGTAGGGCTGAGAATACTAAGTCCAAGATGATCACTCACCGTCCGCTCTAAGGAATCCCACTCTTCTGACACCAAATTGTTGTGGCAAAAAATCAACAGACTCTTACTGTATAAGAGACAAACTCATCCAATTGTCTTTCGAAAGTTTTATTTCTTGCAAGAAAGGTCAAACAGTCAACAGAAACACAAGTAGCTGCAGATTGTAAGACAAAGATTGAAAGCTTCCCCTCACTTTTATATCTCTAACCTCCAAGGTTGCAGTCTCTGTCCTTTTACCATATTAGGAACATGTCTACCACTTCAGTGTTTTTCCACTTGTCACCCTAAGAATGCATACTTAAGCACATCTGAGAAAAACTAAATCATTTAACCATAAGCATACAAGTAAAATCATATGGAAATTATACAGAAACTCAAAATTTCCCCCACAAAAGTAACTAGTAACTACTTGAGTAGTTTTTTCACTAGATACTTTTTACTCTTACTCAAGTAACTATTAAGATTATTACTTTCACATTTCAAATGATGTTTTACGTCAATTCAGAGTTCCTACTGGCGGTGTGGATGCAATCAGGAAAATGTCACTAGGGGGAAATTTAGTTCTTGGGGGACCACCCTGCTGGCAAGTCCTTATAACAGAGTTCCTGGTGTGAAAGGTCCTAATGCGTTATTGTTTAATCTTCTCAGGATTTTGTTAAAAGAATATCTGGTGGTGCTGCAGTCTGGATCGGTCTGACTGACAGTGATGAAGAGGGCACATAGAAATGGGTTGATGGCAGCACACTGAACTCTGGGTGAGAAAACACTGAATTGAACTATTATTATTTAATAAATTATTATTTTCTTCACATCTACACATCTACACATCTAATGCTGACATGTTGATGCAGGTTCTGGGATCCTCGAGAGCCCAATGGAGATAGAGAAGAAAACTGTGCTCTAAATTATTCACCAGGATGGGCTGATTACCCATGTGGTGATACTCATTATTGGATCTGTATGTGCACTGTAAAATGAGTTATGAACTGCAGGTTTATGTAATAAAAATACGGAGCCCTGAACATGACATGCAGGAAAAAAATAGTAGGCTAAATTTTTAATTTGTTCCCTCGATTTACTAAATGGTGCGCATGTTTTAGTAAGTTGTGTGCGTGATTTATTAATTTGTTCCCTCGATTTACTAAATGGTGCACATGTTTTAGTAAGTCGTGCGCATGATTTATTAATTTGTTCCCTCGATTTACTAGTTCGTGCTCACGACTTACTAAAACATGCGCACCATTTAGTAAATTAGTAAATTAGATTCAAATCATGTGCGGGGCTCCGTGTAAAAATGAAAGAGAAATAGAAAGCAAGGAATTATAAAGAAAGCAACTGCTGCCAGTATTTTTTTTCTTTTGTATTTGTATTGTACTTTTTAAAATGAAATCAGATCCATTTTTTTCCATTGTTATACGAAAGCCACATTAGAACTGTTTCAAAACTCTTACTTTTTCAAATGCCTTTTTTAGATTTTCAAATGTCTTTCATTCATTTGACTTGTAATCTGAAAATATAAAATATGAAAAAAAAATTAAAGCTGTGATGAGTAATATTTTTTTTGTGTGTGATATAAAATCTTTTCAATATTTGTTTTATGCAAACATTATTTATTTGTTTATCATTTTAAACAAATTAGGACTGTCTGTCACTCACTTTAATCAATTCCCCCACCAACAACTATTCTCAAAAAACTAAGATTGAATATTAGAAAAAACACATGCTTTAAACTAGCTACTCGATTAGCCTTAAAGGGGCTCACGGGAACACGCAAAAAAGTGGATGAGGCCCATGTCGCGTGCATACAAGTCTTCTTCCTAGTGATGCTGGACTTCGGGAACAATGTTTAAAATTTATTTTAATTCTATTCCTTGCAATTATAATGCTAATTTAGCTGTCCGTAATGCACATTTTATGTACGACAGCTTCCAGAATCTACACGAGTTCAATGCTGGATTTACAGGAAGGCTATTACTGAAAGATGAAGCAGTTCCTACTTTAAAAGCATAAGCTGCTGTTTATGGGCCCCTAACTGTAAGTATGTATTATTTTATATTTTATATAGTTTCTGGGACGTAATAAAAGACCAACGCGGTTTGGCTTCGCTAGCCAGTTACATTCTATTCATACTTCTCCAACAAACGTCAGAGAACTTCTATGTAATCACACCAGCGAACTTCTGTTGGTGTTTCTGTTTTTAGTTTACAGCATTGTTTCATTACGGCTTGTTCATGCTAAAAATTAAACGATACCTTTACAAAAATGCTATTTAAAAATGCTAAATGTTTTTAGGAGAAGGGAAACAGAAATGTAGAATAAAGGTAAAATATATAAAAATACAGCATTTATTTTTCTTTTTAAACTACGCCCCATAAACACACAATCAAGCCTAGAAAAAAAAAACAGCGAACCACCCCTTTAAATATCCATGCGAATGTAGATATTTCAGTGTTTCCCAAACTTTTTCAGTCACGGCACCCTTTAAACATTTTCAAGAATTTGTGGCACCCCACACTAGTGTTGTCACGATACTACTTTGATACGATACCTTGAAAATGATCGATCTTCAATACCACAGGGAAAAACCACCTACTGTCATATAGATATTTTTAATATTATCTCTTTTTTTTTTTTGTCCATCCATTGAAAGTCTAGGAAATCAGTATTTTTTTTCTTCTGAAGAGATCACTTTGATGACAGATTTTAATTAAGGCTTTTATTCATATATATATAAATATTCCTTAATTACCATTACAACTATCTCACTAGCCTGAATGTTTGCTCACTCTGTGTATTTGTGTTTTTATATTGGGATAATTTTGATAGCTTGTTTTTAATTTAAGTTAATATATTTATAGCTCAATAAAATTGTTTTTTATTTTAAACATTAATTATTGCCATTCAACATTACAGTGTAATTAAAAGCTATCAATTTTAACATTTATTAGGCTCCAAAAAAATAAAATAACTTTTAATTTAAGTGAACTTAAAACAATCTTCACATAAACACATAATTAAATGTCATATTTAGGCCTACCTGTGGCAGGAAATATACAGAAATAAAGTTATCAAACAGTCTGCGCTAGATATATTATAAATTAAATATATATTAATCCTTATAAAAGCTACAAAAGTTCTTTAGTCAAGGGCAGTGAGTAATTTTCTCTGTTAACTTTCCTCTTTGATTAACATTAATGACAGACAGAATTAGTGGTTGCTGTCGCTTTAAGAGCTGCCGCTGCTGCACATGACACGGGTTTGGCACGTGTCCCATTTTCTCACAACTCTTAAATAACATTTAATAACATTTAATACTTATTTAACTGCTCTTACGAGGATACTAGACAAAACTGACATTTTGGCATAAGCTTTGCGTGTTAAGCGCGAAAGAGAACTCTATTCTGGCGCCCTTTCTGTGTGCGTTGTGTGTCTGTCAGAACATTCACAGACAGCGCGTTCTTGTTTGTCTTGTCGCACTTGAATGGTTTAAAATCATTTACACGAAGAAGAGGTTGATTATATAATGTAACTCTAACCAAAGGATGACAGAAAAATAAATATTTTTAACGCATTAAACTGAAAAAAAATGAATCGCATGCATCAACATTGACAGCACTACTTAGGACATAACCAATGTGTTTATGTGAATGCGAGGCAAGATGGACATTGTGACAGTATTTTCACGTGTATTTAACCGTAAGCACAACAAGCCATGAAGAAGAGGCGGCTTCATGTGTACACACTGAATGAAGCACGGGAATGAAACCATGCGCAACCCCCGCCAAAATTCACACCATCCTTTCTAAAGATTCACATTTTTATTATAAATTTGTGTGTGTTATTTGTTGTTATTGGGGACATCGGAGATTAATGGTACAGAATAAAGGATTTTTTACACATTTTAGCAATTTTTAAATATTTGAAGGAATGTTTACACAGAACCTGGTTTGGGAAACACTGTTCTAATGAATACCCTTACAAAAAATAAGTTTTCTTTAAGTGAACATAACATCACACTTATAGTTAACTATTTATATATATTTTTCGCTTTAAGTATACTACTATGTTTCTATTTTGGTATTAATTTTTTTATACTTGAATTAACTCTACTTTAACTCTTTCCATTTAAAAAAAAATTATTCTAGCTTCATGCATCCTTTTTTATAAACACTTGAATGTGGGTAAGTTTCATTTAAAAAAAAGCTAAAATTTAAAACAAAAAGCTGAGAAAATTGCATTTGCCAAAGACTACATCTGAATCGAATTCAGAGCAATGACCAAAACATAGATGGAGTAGACGGAGTCCTTCAACACCCCCAAAGCGTTATTTCGATAATAGCGTTATTATACATTTGCGTAAGCAATCTGGAGATTCTGTACTATTTCAGAAGATATGTAATAGCGCCTCATACCATATAACAGTGAAAACATGGATAGTCAGAACACAACTACAAGCCAAGTATACTTAGATTACTCCATTATACTTTAAGTATATCTCAATCAAAAGGTCGAATACAAGTATAGGCCAAATATATTTGGACTTTTCTGTCAGTATAAGTCTAGTAAATATATTTTAAGTATATTTCTGAGAAGTACATAAAAAGTAGACTGAAAGTATATTTTCTTTTTTTTTTTGTTTAAAAGAAGTATACTAAAAGCACACTTGAATAAACCCTTTCATAAGGGTAGTGTTGTGTCATGAGAAACAAGGTGTCATTGAGAATAATTGAGTAAAGGGGGAAATCAGATCCATCAATGTTAAAATAATAACAAAAATGTTTTACAGGATACACTATACTGTATATTTTCTGGATGCCAAACAACAGTTAAACAGGTTGTGTTTACAGAAGGATGGATGGATGGATGTGCTGTCAGTCCAGTCTTCATTTCTTCTGAGTGGAAGAACCATAAATGCATTATGTTTCCAACACTATAAATTAGCATTAAATAAGAAATTATCATTAGAAAATCATAATATATAAATGTGGTGGCCTTTTTATTATTATTTTTTTTTTACTTGTGGCAGTGTACTGAGGCCATTTCACAAATGGTGGCATATGCACCATCATTCTCCAAGTCAAAACAAATGCAAAAGGGACCAGAAAAAAACATCAATCGAAATAAAGAATGGGCTGCAAAGTGCTTGTTCATGATACCCAATGCAACTAATGTGTTTGTTATACAAAGACTGAAACTCTAGTGGAGTACAGTTATATGAAGTGTAACTTTTTTCATGTTTTTTTTTAATAGTCAATCGCAAGGAGTTTTTTCCCCCCCCATTTCCTAGACAACAAAAAGCCTTTCCTTGTAACGTTTGAGGACAAAGTGGAAATGTTCAGTCTTTATTTCCACAGAGACATGACCTGAAACCAGTTTATATCTCTTGATAATGCTAATATTGCACTTGGTGCGCTTTACAACGGCATTACTCTGCTTTTAGGCTAACTGATGGCCGCCTGACATAAGGATGTAAAAACGCTGTGATATAGTAAAGATGTCTTATGAGAGAAAATGTTTAGTGACAGCAACCACTTATCAGTTTTACTTCCACTTAAATATTTTTAGAGCTGCTTGTCAAAAGCTTCCCTTAAAGATGCACTGTTCCCTTTCGAGGGAACTCACGCTGCGTCCGATAGAAACGCTTTGGGAACGCCCCCAGTGTGATAGCGTCTGATGCACGACTGTCAACTAGTCCAATGGCGAGAGTGAACGTCACGGGCGGGTGACATCATGACCAGGAAAGGATAAATACACATCCGGCGAGACCGAGCGCGGAGAAAGATGACGTGGGGCTCGCAGATGGATCTGTCAGCGGGGCTTGAGACAAGCACGAGTGCTTTTTCTCAGCCTTCACCTGGCAGATCCCGCGCCCCCTCTCTGGTGTCGGAAGCCCGCCCCGCGGCTTCTTCCACCCAGGGAGAGGGCTCGTCGCATCGGCACTCTAGTTCTGAGGAATTAGACGTGCTGAGCGTCGATATGGGGGAAGATGACTCGCCATCACTTTCCCCTGAGTACAAGGAGCTGGTGGATGTGCTTTCTCGTGCTGTGTCTACATTAAATATCGTTTGGCCAGCCGAGAATCTTGGCGCTCGTCCAAAAAGCAAACTGGACGAGCGTTTTCTGTCATCAAATAAAGCACCTCCACCACGGGGCCTTCCCTTTTTCCCTGATTTACATGATGAGATATCTAGAACTTGGAAAAAGCCATATTCATCACGTCTTTTTAGCCCTCATGTGAAACATTACTCCAATATAAGAGGGATGAAAGAGCATGGTTATGGGGCGATGCCCCGGGTTGAACAGACGCTTGCCAGTTATCTGTCCCCGGGTTCAGCATCGTCTCTGAAGGCCCCCACGCTTCCCACAAAACCACTGAAAGCTACATCAGGGTTAGTGGGAAAAGTGTACACGGCAGCAGGTCAGGCTGGTGCGTGCTTGCATACTATGGCGGTTTTGCAAGCGTACCAATTAGACCTGTTGAAGGATCTGGATGGCGGGGAGGGGATTGGCCCGGACGCAGTTCGANTGACAAAAAATGACGGAGTATTTTAAGTCTGTTTTACTGCAATGTGAAAAAAACCCTGCAAAACGCGCATGTGCGTTTTCAGACCTCAGAGAGTTAAATATCGTTTGGCCAGCCGAGAATCTTGGCGCTCGTCCAAAAAGCAAACTGGACGAGCATTTTCTGTCATCAAATAAAGCACCTCCACCACGGGGCCTTCCCTTTTTCCCTGATTTACATGATGAGATATCTAGAACTTGGAAAAAGCCATATTCATCACGTCTTTTTAGCCCTCATGTGAAACATTACTCCAATATAAGAGGGATGAAAGAGCATGGTTATGGGGCGATGCCCCGGGTTGAACAGACGCTTGCGAGTTATCTGTCCCCGGGTTCAGCATCGTCCCTGAAGGCCCCCACGCTTCCCACAAAACCACTAAAAGCTACATCAGGGTTAGTGGGAAAAGTGTACACGGCAGCAGGTCAGGCTGGTGCGTGCTTGCATACTATGGCGGTTTTGCAAGCGTACCAAGCAGACCTGTTGAAGGATCTGGATGGCGGGGAGGGGATTGGCCCGAACGCAGTTCGAGAACTGCGTTGAGCCACAGATCTGTCTCTAAAAGCCACCAAGGAGACTGCCAGAGCTGTTGGGCGGTCTAAAGCAGCATTGGTGGCGACTGAGAGGCACCTGTGGCTTAAGCTGTCTGAATTAAAGGATAAAGACAGGGCCTTTCTCCTCGACGCCCCGCTTGCACCATCTAGCCTGTTCGGCGACGCAGTCACATCTGTCGTCGACGGAAGCTAAGAAGCAGGCGGAGGCGTTCAAAAAGTATCTACCACGCCGCCATCCACCTTCTGGGGCTGCTGGGCGTGAGCAGCCCCAGCCGTACAGCTCCTCGTACCGAGCGCAGCAGAAAGAGAGTGTCGGGCCGGGACGGCACTCTCAGCCCAAGCCTTCCAAGCCAAAGACAGACCTGAGGGTTTCGCTTCAGGCGAAGAAGGCTGGGCAAAAGAAGTCCTGACGGCAGTGGCGTCAGACTTCTGAGGGCAGCCCCACACGTGGTGGTGTGGTACACACCTCAGTATACGGTGCCCGTTTCACCTCGTGGCCCTCAGGGGGCCGTTCTGCACCTCTGGTGCTTCGGGGCGCAGCGGTTTCCACCGAATTAGTGACGCAGTGTTCAGAACAACACAACACTGCGTCACATCCTCTGAGGAGGATAAATTTACAACAAAACACCAGAGGCCAGCCTCGAGAGGCTGGTTCCCTTAGTAGAAATCTCTTCGAAATATCTCACGTGGGGTCCTGCAAATTATAGAGAAAGGTTACAAAATCTAGTTTTGGTGCCGTCCACCTCTATTCAAAGGAGTGCTGCAGACGTCAGTGCTTCCTCAGCAGGCTTTGGTGTTGGAATGAGAAATAAAAACCTTATTAGCAAAGGAGGCTATAGAGAGGGTTCCGGTTGCCGACAGGGAGTCGGGGTTTTACAGCCGGTATTTCTTGGTTCCAAAAAAGGATGGGGGGTTGCGCCCTATTTTAGATCTACGTCATCTGAATCGAGCAGTACAAAAGCTAAAATTCAAGATGCTGACGTTAAGTCAAATTGTGGCACAAATCAAATCCGAGGATTGGTTTGTCACAATAGATCTCAAGGACGCATCTCCATCCATTCACAGTACAGGAAGTTCCTGAGGTTCGCTTTCGGGGGCGAAGCGTACCAATTTCGAGTTCTTCCGTTCGGCCTAGCTCTCTCACCCCACACATTCACAAAATGCGTAGATGCAGCGCTGGCCTCGCTCAGGCTGCAGGGCATACGCATCCTGAATTATATCGACGACTGGTTGATTTTGGCACAGTCAGAGGAGATGGCGGTTCGGCATCGAGATGTCGTTCTCGCATATATTCGGAAATTGGGGTTGAGGCTGAATGCCAAGAAAAGCGTGCTTACTCCACAACAGAGGACCACTTTTCTTGGCGTGGTTTGGGATTCAGTGACAATGCGAGCATGTCTCTCTCCAGCTCGCATCACTGCTATTCTATCAGCCTTTTGGCCTGCTGTACATGAGACCCTTACAGTGGTGGCTCAGGACCAAAGGGTTTTCCCCGAGAGGCAACCCACTTCGTATGATCAAGATCACGCGGCGCTGTCTCCACGCCTTGATCATATGGAAGAAGAATTGGTTCCTGTCCCAGGGCCCTGTATTAGGAGCTCGATGTCACTTTGACGACGGACGCTTCTCTCACAGGCTGGGGAGCGGTAATGGAAGGCCGCTCAGCTCAGGGTCTGTGGAAGAGTCATCAGCTCTCGTGGCACATAAATTGCCTGGAGATGATGGCAGTTTTCAATGCGTTGAAGTTTTTCCTTCCAGACCTGAGGGGCCATCATGTGCTAGTCAGAACAGACAATACATCAGTGGTCTCGTATATAAATCGGCAGGGGGGTCTGCGGTCGCGCCCATTATACAAACTGGCGCAACAGATCCTCCTGTGGTCTCTGGGGAAGATGCTCTCCTTGAGAGCTATCTATATTCCAGGGACTCAGAATATTGGAGCAGACATTCTGTCGAGGCAGGGGCTGAGGCCAGGGGAATGGAGACTTCACCCGGAGGTGGTGAAGCTCATATGGGAGATTTATGGCCAAGCGGAAGTGGATCTGTTCGCGTCTCAGAATACGACGCACTGTCCACTTTGGTTCTCCCTCACACATCCAGCTCCTCTGGGACTGGGAGTTCCTCCCGGGAGTTCTGGAGAAAGTTCGCCAGGAAGGGATAAGTCTATTGCTAGTAGCACCTCACTGGCCGAGCCGCATATGGTTCTCGGACCTGATAACTCTTCTCAATGGCTCACCTTGGAAGATTCCTATCAGGAGGGACCTCCTGTCTCAGGCGGGGGGCACGATTCTTCATCCCCATCCAGAAAGGTGGAATCTGTGGGTTTGGCCTCTGAGGGGGCCAAACTCATAGAAGCTGGTCTCTCAACTGAGGTTGTTGAGACCATTCTTCAGTCCAGAGCTCCTTCCACGTGGAAACTATTCGCCTTGAAGTGGAAACTGTTCACTTCCTGGTGTCAAGAACGACAGTTGGATCCAGTCTACTGCCCGATAGGTTCAGTACTTGAGTTCCTACAGTGCAGCTTCTCATCTTGGTTAACCCCATCTACACTAAAAGTTTATGTGTTGACTATATCTGCTTACCATGCCCATGTGGATGGTACTACTGTTGGGAAGAACCCATTAGTCATTCGTTTCCTCCGTGGCACCCAGAGGCTGAGACCTGCGATGCGCACAAGGGTCCCTGCTTGGGATTTGGCTATTGTGTTAGAAGGCCTATCTACAGCTCCATTTGAGCCACTTGAGTCAGTCTCAGATGAGTTCCTGACACTTAAGACTGTCTTCCTTCTCGCCATATCATCCCTGAAGAGAGTAGGAGACCTTCAGGCTCTTTCAGTGTCCCCGACCTGTCTTGAATTTGCTCCGGGGATGGTCAAAGCCTTTCTTTACCCTAAACCTGGGTATATTCCAAAGGTTTTAACTAATGTTCCAAGACCTATTGTGTTGCAAGCCTTTTGTTCTCCTCCATTTGTTACCCCAGACCAGGAGAAACTGAATCTGCTGTGTCCAGTGCGAACACTGGACACATATGTCCACAGAGCTGCCCTGTGGAGGACAGCAGACCAGTTATTTGTGTGCTTTGGACCACATAATAGAGGTCGTCCAGCATCTAAACACACTGTAAGCAAGTGGATAGTCGAGGCTATTTCACTCGCTTACGAGGTCTCTGGCCAGCAGAGCCCATTCGACTAGGAGTATGGCAGCCTCCATGGCCTTAATTTCGGGGGTTTCCCTCAAAGAGATCTGCGATGCGGCCGGGTGGTCCTCGCCACTCACTTTTGTGAGGTATTATGACCTTGACCTGGACACAGCTCCAGGATCATCGGTTCTACTGTCTTAAGTGTGCCAGAGTTTCACACAGACAGGTATTTGTGATTTATGGCGTTTTTGGTATATCGTTCCCAAAGCGTTCCTATCGGACGCAGCGTGAGTTCCCTCGAAAGGGAACATCTCAGGTTACGTATGTAACCATAGTTCCCTGAGAAAGGGAACGAGACGCTGCGTCGCGTTGCCATACTCCCTGCATCCCTGTGATCGATTTGCTTCGGCAGTCTGAGCTGAAGCCGGTCTCGCCGGATGTGTATTTATCCTTTCCTGGTCGTGACGTTCACTCTCGCCATTGGACTAGTTGACAGTCGTGCATCAGACGCTATCACGCTGGGGGCATTCCCAAAGCGTTCTTATCGGACGCAGCGTCTCGTTCCCTTTCTCAGGAAACTATGGTTACATACGTAACCTGAGACGTTTTTGCATCCAAATATTATACAGTGTTGATATCAGCCCACACCCTGCTTCATTAAGGAATGCAACTTTTCTATGCTACCTGTACCTCTTCTGCTTATAAAGAATAATAATGAGAACACAACTGAGATTTAAGAAGAAAAAAAATTTATTGAGATAAGTGATTTATAAGAGTAACAATAATGACAACACAACTGAGATTTGAAGATAAAGAAAAAACATGTTTGATTTATAATGAAAGAATTATGAGAGAGAACTTTTGTATTAAAAACAAATGTAAAAGAGAGATACTGGAGGAAAAGACATGTTTGATAACTGTATGATTATGATAACTATTGAGGAAAACGAGACAAATGGGTTTTTATAAAAGTACTTTAATAAGAATGTAGTTTACAACACTTGTTGTAAAGCTTTATTAAGAATAAGTTTATAAAGGAAGACACTACAACTGTTGTTTTAAGATTAATAAAGGCTGGAATGAGAAGAGAACAGGAGGGGCTGCTTCACACCTGAGACGCCTTCTCCGACACTAGAATCAACGCTGATGATGCCTCCATCGCTGATATTGCCTTGACTGAAGAACTTTTTAATACTTTATTTAATTACTTGCATAGAATGTTAGTCGAATATATGTAATGCTAGAAATACTAATGTAATAAATAAAAGGAACTTATAACTTCATAACTAAACTCGGCCTCATGTGGCATTAATTTAAGTCGTTGAGCCTAGTCTTCTAAGTATCTTAAAATGCTTATAATTTAGATCAGATTTGACTTACTTACCTAACCTGAGAATAATAAAGAATAAGATAAAGGTGTTTAGAAACGCACCATAAAACAACAGAAATTAATAGTACTTTTAAAATGTTACAAATCAAGTACACTCACATGAGATAAACACTCATTTAAGCATTTTAATCATATAGTCTGTATCTTCCTCATGCACAAACGGTCGAACTGACATTCACATGCTCATTGTATCAACATGGGACAGGAAGAAAAAACTTTGTTTCCTGGTTGACTTCACTGAAGACCACAAGATGAAGATATTCTGAAATTCATGTTCATTTTCAATTCAACATTTTNACCTGTACCTCTTCTGCTTATAAAGAATAATAATGAGAACACAACTGAGATTTAAGTAGAAAAAAACATTTATTGAGATAAGTGATTTATAAGAGTAACAATAATGACAACACAACTGAGATTTGAAGATAAAGAAAAAACATGTTTGATTTATAGTGAAAGAATTATGAGAGAGAACTTTTGTATTAAAAACAAATGTATAAGAGACATACTGGAGGAAAAGACATGTTTGATAACTTGTTTGTGTGAAAACTGTGAAATGTATGATTATGATAACTGTATTGAGGAAAACGAGACAAATGGGTTTTTATAAAAGTACTTTAATAAGAATGTAGTTTACAACACTTGTTGTAAAGCTTTATTAAGAATACGTTTATAAAGGAAGACACTACAACTGTTGTTTTAAGATTAATAAAGCATTAATAAAGCATGCTAGTAGAATAGGAAGGACATAACATGTATAAGTAAGAAAGGCAATCATTACCGTTGAAGGATGTCTTGAAGACGAAGCGCAGGACACAGCAGAGGAGAAGAGTCTGAGAAACAAAGAGACAAGGCCTTTATATATAGACTCAGATGAGGGGAATTCCAAAGAAGATGACCTCAAGAGGTCAGATAGTCTATAAAAGGCTGGAATGAGAAGAGAACAGGAGGGGCTGCTTCACACCTGAGACGCCTTCTCCGACACTAGAATCAACGCTGATGATGCCTCCATCGCTGATATTGCCTTGACTGAAGAACTTTTTAATACTTTATTTAATTACTTGCATAGAATGTTAGTTGAATATATGTAATGCTAGAAATACTAATGTAATAAATAAAAGGAACTTATAACTTCATAACTAAACTCGGCCTCATGTGGCATTAATTTAAGTCGTTGAGCCTAGTCTTCTAAGTATCTTAAAATGCTTATAATTTAGATCAGATTTGACTTACTTACCTAACCTGAGAATAATAAAGAATAAGATAAAGGTGTTTAGAAACGCACCATAAAACAACAGAAATTAATAGTACTTTTAAAATGTTACAAATCAAGTACACTCACATGAGATAAACACTCATTTAAGCATTTTAATCATATAGTCTGTATCTTCCTCATGCACAAACGGTCTAACTGACATTCACATGCTCATTGTATCAACATGGGAAAGGAAGAAAAAACTTTGTTTCCTGGTTGACTTCACTGAAGACCACAAGATGAAGATATTCTGAAATTCATGTTCATTTTCAATTCAACATTTTACTTTTAGACTGATATAATTTGTAATAAATAAAAATATATATCTATATATTAAATTAGAAGATAATATAAATTAGAAGATAATATAAATTAGAATGATCAACTGAAAGCTTCATTAACGGTGGAACGGATCACCTGTAAGAAGTCAGTTATCACAGATTTCCATGGCTGATGTTGCTGGATAGCCATTTGGACATTGTGTTTGAGTACACGGTTGAACCTCTCTACAGCACCATTAGCTGGCGGGTGGTAAAGACAGGAATGAAGGTAACAAATATTGTTTCCTTCCAGAAAAGCAGAGAAATATGTAATAACCCAGTAATAAAAATAGCTGTAATAATAACCCAGTGTCAACCACCAAATCCACCAAGCAAGTCTATGAGTAAGAAGTAGATATAGTCACTGTGCTGTGAGTACAAGCTGAATATTCCATGTACAGTATAGTAACTTCTAGTAATTCAATTTTATGGACCTCGGCAATTTGATTGCACTGATCGGCACAGTTTAGCGTAATAGCCAAACTTTTTACACTTTCTGCATGTTGCAGCTGAGCAGTTCATAGCATCAGCTAAGTGTGCCTACGATGCACAGTGAAAGTATGACTTCCTCTTCCCCATCTGAGCAGAATTGAGGTGCATGTGATGGTTTCCCCCTTGTTCTGTGTTTTACTGTGTGCTGCACCGCTTCTATGGGGGTGGCAGGAATTTGAAATTGGTTTAGCCTGATTGGCAGCATATTCAATCTGGCTTGCTATCGTAACAGCTCTGTCCAGTGTGAGATCAGTTTCTAGTAAAAGTCTCTCACGTACTTGTGGGCTATGCGCATTCTACTGTATATTAACTGAACGTGAATCATTTCGTCATTACTGGCACCAAACTCGCATGAAACAACAAGCTCTCACAAAGCAGCATACTGTACAACTATCTTGTGAGGTGCATGACAGCATATACAGAAGGCGTGTCGTTCAGCTACTATGTTAGCTTTTGGCACCAAGTAGGCTTTCAATTTGTTAGGCAATGAATAGAAAATCCGTTGTCCCCGTGTGCCAAGGCAGTGAAGCTGTACAACTCTCCATCTTTCGTCCGACCAAACATCCCCTGTAGCATCAATAAATCATAGGTAATTTTGTGTGCTGAGCGGTATAGCAAAAAAAAAAAGAAGCCTAATCCTCATTGTTAATTTGTGGTACCTGTAGGGTTGCCACCCGTCCCGTGAAATACGGAATCGTCCCGTATTTACAGCCAAAATGACGCGTCCCGTATCAAATCAATACGGGACGCGATTTGTCCCGTATTTTACATAGGTCCACATTATGCAGCATCCCATGCAAATCACCCCACCCGCATTGTGTGAAGACACGTCCTATTCTGCCCCTGATTGGGTAATTCTCGCTGCCATCATGATTTGATTGGTTTGTTTCAGGTTCATGGGCCGTGAATCACGGCCAATCAGAGTCAGAGGAGGGCGGGACGCCGCCTCGCCGGTTCTGGATAGTGTAATGTTTTTTTTTTTTTTTTTATCACTTCAAGTTTTTGATTGATAACGTTAGATTTCATATGCTGCCTATTAAGAAATAATGTTAATAATGTGAATTAATCATGTTATGGTATGATTTGTTTATTAAGGTTAATTTGTACAGTCAGACACATAATCATTACTTTAATAAGAGATAAGAGAGATATATTTAATACATATTTAATCAAAATATAGTACCTATGTGAATAAAATAAACAACTATTTGTTATGCTTAACCAATTTA
>RJVU01070304.1:91881-130173 GCA_003731715.1 Anabarilius grahami
TAGGGAATAGCGAATTAGGATATAGGAGGCGATTTCGAGTTTACTGCGTTAATTAGATTAATTACAGAAAAAAATAACTTGTTCATTTTTTAACGCACTTGCCCCGCCCCCAGGCCTACACAGGTCATCTGACATTTCATTTAGTTGACTAATGATGAATATAATGCAGGGCAACAACTCTGCATGATATAGCCTATAGAATGTCCATAAAGATATGAAAGGCGATCGATTTGAACGATTTTAACCCTTTGAAGCACACGACAACACCGATAAGATCAGAACGTTCACTGCTAAATTCAAATGTGCTTTCACGCTTTGGCTGCATGGCAGCATCCATCAACTGATACGACTTAAACTACACATCACATTCAAATATTGGGCGCCGACTTATGTTTCTGTCGGTTGGTGCCCACAGCCGAACCGTCCATAACCGAGTGCGCGCACGTAATATCTGAGCCAGAGTAGACCCTTGAGGAGAGCGCGCGAGTTTTGAGGAGAGATTTGTTCTGCACATTACTTTGATCAGGGGCGTTTCCTCAGAGGAGGCAGTGCCTCCTCATAAAAATAGAATGAGAAAATAATCCATATTACATATAAAACAACACAAATATTACAAATTAAAAAGAGCGCAAGTCACTCATATTTCTAAATGAACACTGCCCAACAGCGACACCCGCAGGTGAAGTTACAGCAGGAGTCATGCCTCCCTTTTCACTCATAGAAAACAATTAGACCCCCTAAAGTGTGCGGTGGGTTTTGGGGGGGGTAATTGAGAATGAATGGGGGAAAGTCACGTGAGAGGAGGCAATGTCTCCATTGGTTATGATTGGATATGATTGGTTTGTGCGATAAATCCCACCTCTTGTTGACATGTGCGTTCCGTGCGTCAGTTTGAATGAACAAATGATGGTGTCAATGAGAAGACTAATTGAAAAGTAAGTAAACAGATCACCCAGTTAGATAGCACCGATTTATGTCACGTCAAAATCAAACTCGAAATGGACTGAAAACATGATGACTGCGGGATTTTTTAAGTGCAATCAGCTTGGTGAAATAAAAAATCTTTGTGTCTGTGACAGACGGTGTTTACGGAGCATGACTGATGATCCAAAATAGCCTAAGTTGACAATTAAAAAGAAAAACATCAAAACACAAATGAAATATATTGTTTAAATTATTATTGCCTTTATTATTATTTTGGAATGAATGTATAAATGCTTAAAACACGAACTTGATGAGACTTACTTGGTTTTGAGAACATATATTACAATACATTGTATTTGGTTTCTTTTTTGATGTAATATAAAGTAACGTTCATTTAACAAGGAAGAAGTGTCAACGTTAAGAGTAATGCATGAATTTGCATTGATTTATAAATAAATAAAAAATAACTGCCTCAAGTGAACTACAAAAAATTAAAAGAGCGTCGCATCTGAAAGCTGCAGTCATTTTTTTATTGGTTAAAATGAATGGAGAATATCTCATTTTTCTATGGGTGCCCAACGCCTATAGGCTATAGCCTATAGTTCATGTTGGGCTATATTTATCAACTTTGTGAATATTTTGATTAAAAAATGAAAACAAAATAAGTTATACATCTGTCATACAGCGATATTGTAATTAACTTTAATTACCTAGCTTTCTTGGTAGCCTTCATGCAGTAAATTAACTTCTCTAAGAAAATGATTCATAAAACATCAGTTGACCATACATTACTTTCAATTTCATATTTCCATATTGATAAAAAAAAACATATAGTTCACCTCAAAATTAATATTGTCATCATTTACTCAACCTCATGGTCCAAAAGTTTTGTCTAATAAATTCGGTTGAATCAAATAAAATATGTCTTTCTTAATCTACTTTTTGTAATATCTATTTGATTCTTCACGTAAAAATGACTTAAAATGATCTTTTGGGGATCATTTCTCAGCCAAATTCGATGTACGATAAATTTGCGATTAATTAGATTAATTAATCGCCACATCATGTAATTAATTAGAATAAAAATTTGAATCACCTCCCAGCCCTAATATATATATCCCTCTACCGCATGGTGTGGCCATATGGCAACAAACTCTGTGTTCATTTCCTTGCCACTGTCTCTTGAAAAGAACATTCTCGTTTTATTTGTTGGAAAGAAGACCTTAATTTAGCCACTGATGTGCTTTGGTTAAGTCACATAACATGCAATTTTTTCTGTGGCACGATTTCTGCCATCTCTTGTCGGTAGTTAAGCTAGCAAAGGTCAGCTGCAGTCTGTTAAGCTGTAACAACATTAATGCTAGTGATATAATGTTGATTAATCATATGTTAAGGACTGCCATGGCATTTGTTTTATGGATAAAATCAGCATTGGAGACCTGCCTGCCCACTGCCACCACAGCCAGTACTACTGGACCAGACCTACCACTGGGGTACCATGGTGTCTCAAAAAGGCAGGTGCAAGTGGCTGTAAGTGTATTGTTAGGGTGAAGTACACCAAATGTGATGTGTACCTGTGCCTCACCGCTAAAAAAAACTACTTTGTGAAGTTTCGTACAGAAAAAAAGGTGAAGTTTCAAGGATTATGGGGGACTCATGTTCATAATCTTCCTCTCATAAGATTGCGTAATGTTGAATTTTCATGAACTGCAATGTTTTTTGTTTTATGTCAGGGATTTATGATACATGATGAACAGTGTTATATTTGTTTTTAATAATCATGAAAAATGTAATGAAATTCAAAGAATATAAAGCATTATTCAGCAAAAAAGAATGGAGTAAATAAAAGCACAAGATGTTGGAAAGTATGTATAAGGTGTTGTTTATAATTACTGTTAAAGCTTATAATAGCACCCATTGATTCAATACAAACAACATTTATGAGAAAAAATATTAACTATAGGTAAACTTACACTTATAAGTTATTTCCACTATTGTATGTTGTTGCCGTATGGCAACATATCATAAAGTACCTTAAAATATATATATATATTTTTTTAAAGTTAAGCCATACTAAGAAAAGAAAAAGAGACAAATATTTTTTCTATAGGTCTATAATAATAATGTGTGCGGTGTGTATTGTCACAGACACACCATGGCCAAACCATACGAGGATTCCATCGGGCTAGAACGATTCATCCAACTCTCCATTTGCTTCGCCACTCGTATGCAGTCGTGTCTCGAAGAACACCAGGGCCAGTCGATATTTACATCTTCCCTTCGCCGGCCAGAATCCATCAGCCCTCCAGAACCAGGCAATGAGCCCATGCAGCTGGAAAATAACCGGTTGACTTTTGCTGAGCGGCAGAGGCGGCTGACCCGGGGATTGTGTCTATATTGTGGTACTCCTGGGCAAGTCATCTCAGCATGCCCCACTCATCCTCCTCGTCCCATGATGAGTGCCATTCTTCCTCCTATGAATAAGATAAAACCCCTCACTACCATTGTAATGCTTACTGCTGCCGATGTTTCCATTACAGTTTACAGCAAGGCTACATCCGCCCGTCTACTTCCCCTGCTGCTTCCAGTTTCTTCTTTGTGGCGAAAAAGGACAGAGGCTTGCGGCCTTGCATAGATTACCGAGCTCTCAACAAGATAAATTCCGCTACCCACTTCCCCTCGTCCCAGTCTTTGGAACATCTCCGCGGTGCCACTGTATTCACCAAGTTGGACCTCCGCAGCGCCTATAACCTCATCCGAATACGTGAGGGGGACGAGTGGAAGACAGCCTTTGTGACCCCTACTGGACACTACGAGTACTGCGTGATGCCGTATGGCCTGGTCAACGCCCCCTCCGTATTCGAGGATTTCATCAATGAGGTGCTCTGGGAGTTTCTCCACAAGTTTGTTCTTGTCTACATTGATGACATCCTAATCTACTCCCGGAGTATGGCCGAACATTGCCACCACGTTGCGGAGGTCCTGAAACACCTGAGAGAGTTTCATCTGTTCCTCAAGGCCGAAAAAATGCTCATTCCATCAACCCTCAGTGCAGTTCCTTGGCTACAATATCAGCAGCAGTGGCATCCAGATGGACGAGGGGAAGGTTGAAGCCATAAAGAACTGGCCAACACCATCCACCATCAAAGAACTCAAAAGATTCCTTGGACTTGCCAACTTTTACCATAGATTTATCCAGAACTACAGCTCCATCGCAAATCCACTAACTAACCTCCTCCGCCACAAGCCCAAGTCTCTGTCCTGGTCACCAGCTGCCACAGATGCCTTCAACACCCTAAAGGAAGCCTTCACCAGCGCAAATCTCCTCGTGCATCCCGACCCAGAAAACCCCTTCATTGTTGAAGTAGACGCATCAACCACAGGAGAAGGAGCGGTGCTATCGCAGCAGCAGGGAAATCCAGCTAAACTCCATCCATGTGCTGCCTTCTCCCGCAAACTCGGCCCGGCGGAGAGGAATTATGACATCGGCAACAGGGAGCTTCTGGCCATCAAGCTGGCCCTAGAAGAGTGGAGGCATTGGCTGGAGGGTGCCAAGCACCCCTTCTTAGTACTCACAGATCATATAAACTTAGAGTACTTAAGAGACGGCAAAAGACTGAATCCACCGCAAGCACATTGGGCGTTTTTCTTCACATGCTTCCACTTCAGTATCTCCTATCGTCCAGGTCCCAAGAATGTTAAGGCAGATGCCTTATCCCGTCTGTACACCCCAGATGAAAACCACAAAAAACTCGAATCAATCCTGCCGAGAACATTATCGTGAGTCCCATCAGATGGTCTGAATCCACCATTCCCTCCTCCAATGCCTCCACAAACACTCCGCCAGGCTGCCCACCAGGTTTGCAATACATCAACAGGACACGGCGCACTCCACTCATCCCACACATCGCTGGGCACTGGCCACCCTGGGGTCAATGAAACCCTCTCGCTGCTGAAGGAGCGCTTCTGGTGGCCAAACATGGCAAGGGATGTGAGAAGGTACGTGCAAGGATGCCAGGAATGCGCCATCTCGAAGAGCCCTCACCATCTTCCCTCCGGCAAACTCCATCCTCTGCCCGTTCCCAACAGACCATGGTCACACCTAGGAGTAGATTTTATTACGGATCTACCTGTCTCCGACAACTGTAAGTGTATCTTGGTGGTAATTGACAGATTCTCTAAGTCTTGCCGACTGGTACCCTTAAGAGGCCTGCCCACTGCAATGGAGACTGCTGAACTAATGTTCAACCACATCTTCAGATATTACGGAATTCCTGAGGATATTGTATCCGATCGTGGACCACAGTTCATCTCCAGAGTATGGAAGGCATTCTTCTCTCTCCTCTGGATACCAACCGCAGTCGAACGGGCAGACGGAGAGGAAGATCCAATAGATCGGCCGGTTCCTCCGAACCTTCTGCCATGGCCACCAGGACTCTTGGAACCAGTTTCTGGGTTGGGCCGAGTACGCACAGAATTTCCTGCGCCAACCTACCACTGGACTCACTCCCTTCCAGTGCGTACTCGGTTACCAACCCCCACTGTTCCCCTGGTCAGGGGAACCGTCGGATGTACCAGCTGTCAACTACTGGTTCTGAGAGAGCGAGTCTGGGTCTGGGATGCAGCCCACCATCAGCTACAACGAGCTTTGCGCAGACACAGGATGACAGCCGACCTTAGACGTTCCAATACGCCAGTCTACCAACCAGGACAGAAGGTCTGGCTATCAACTCGGGACATTAGACTGCGTCTGCCCTGCTGAAAGCTCAGTCCCAGATTCATTGGCCCCTTTTCCATCACGAAGCAGATCAACTGGGGGTACTGTCACAGACACGCCAGGCTCCACCATCACCCAATCACAGCATACTCCCTCACCAGAGTTCTGAACACACACACCTGTCACCAATCAGCACCGCTACAAAAGGCTCACACACACCATCAGTCAGCGTCCGGTCTCGTTTGCATATAGACTTCTTCTATGCTTACCTTAAGGACTCCTGTGATACTCACCGTCTCCACTCCAGCGTGTTCCCTGTCTCCTCCTGTGTTCCCGTCTTCGTGTGAGCCTTCAAGCATCGTCTCTTCCCTGCCACGCTCTCCGGTTTGCTACCAGCCACACAAAGGACAGTATTACCATCCAGTTATCATCCACCTGCACTTATATTTGCCATTCACTCACCTGCTTTACTTATCCTCTCTGCTGTATGTTCAATAAACATCACCTACCTGCATTCTGTTGTCTCTGTCCCTTCTGTTTGTAACATATATATATATATATATATATACACATGAACAACTTGCAGAATCTGTGAAAATGTGAATAATTTTAACAAAATGAGAGAGACCATACAAAATGCATGTTATTTTTTGTTTAGTACTGTCCTGAGTAAGATATTTTAAATAAAGATGTCTACATATGGTCCACAAGNTATGGTCCACAAGACAAAAAAAAATGGATGAATTTATTATAATAAAATTTTTATATACAAGTTGTTGGTATGGTGAACAAGGCCACCCTAGTTCTTAACTAATGCGTTTGTTATACAAAGATGAAACTGTAGTGAAGGGGTAAAAATATAAGAGCAACTTTTCATAATGATCTGCAGAAAATGAGTACAAGAAGAGTTATTTAAGTTATACAATAGTCAGCAATTTTTATAGCATCCTAACAGGATATCACATGTTCTTGACCACAGTGGTCTAAAAGTAACAGCTTGAAAGAAGAAGTGTACAGCAGTGCAGTGCACCTAAAGAAACAACTTCTAGTCTCACGTTTAACTCCAGCAGACTGAATATGTCTTATTACGGCGATATCAACATTCCCTTTACACTTGGGATGGACAGAGAAGATGAAGAAGAGATGAATATCAATGCTAATGCTGATCCTATAAACAGTTTTGAAGTCAGGACAGAAACGGAAAACTCAGACTCCAAGAGACACCAAAACCCTCGATACACAGGTAGTGAGACTCATTCATTATATCACACACATTTGAGTCATTTGAGTAATTATCTTGATATCTGTCATCTTCAGAAATGGCTAGTGTGAAGATAAGAAGCTTCGGAGCAGCTCCAGTTTGTTTGGTGATGCTGTGTGTTCTTCTGCTGACTGCAGTCATAGTGCTGGGTGTCTACATCCATACAAAGAGCACAAACTACACAGGAGAGAAAAAACAGCTACTAACCAAGATCACCAACATCGCAGGAGAGAGAGATCAGCTACTAACCAACAATACCAACCTTACTGAGGAGAGAGACCAGCTACTAACCAACAATACCAACCTTACAGAAGAGAGAGACCAGCTACTAACCAACAATACCAACCTTACAGAGGAGAGAGACCAGCTACTAACCAACAATACCAACCTTACAGAAGAGAGAGACCAGCTACTAACCAACAATACCAACCTTACTGAGGAGAGAGCTCAGCTACTAACCATTATCACCAACCTCACAGAAGAGAGAGATGTATTATCATCAAATAACAATGACCTTATTAAACAAAGAAACCAATCAAATCAGGAGAAAAATGAACTGTTAAAAATGGGTAATTATGAACCACAAACAAGTTTTGTTTTACAGGATAAATTTAGGAATTATTTAGATGCAACTGCTTAAAAATAAATTTGTTAGATCAGTGCTAATAGTAAAATTGCTTTTGTTTACAGATGGATGGGTTTATTATCAATACAGTTTTTACTTAATTTCCTCTGAGAAGAGGAGCTGGACTGAGAGCAGAAAATACTGTACAGACAGAGGAGCAGATCTGATCATCATAAACAACAAAGAGGAACAAGTGAGTGAAACTACTCTTCTAACTATAGATAATAGTCTATAAGAAGAAAACTTATTATTCTTTTACATTTTATTACTTTATTCTGTTATTGTTTCATGAAAAGTGTCTATTGTTATTGTCTCTTTAAGACATAAATGTGTAATTGTTTTATTTTCTTAGGATTTTATTAAGAAAATATTTTGTTCTCATGTCTGGATCGGTCTGACTGACAGTGATGTGGAGGGCAGCTGGAAATGGGTTGATGGCAGCGCACAGACCTCCGGGTGAGAAATCACTGAACTGAATAATATCTGATAAATGATTCTCACAGTCAGTATCATATCACTGATCTAATGCTGATCTATATTTTCAGGTTCTGGGCATCTGAAGAGCCTGGTGGACATAGAAGAGAGAACTGTGCTCTAACTCATGAACCAGGATGGGCTGATTACCCATGCAATGATAAGTTTCAATGTATCTGTCATGAATGTGGCTCCCTCGGTTCATCCTCCGGACCACCGGAGGGAGCCATCACCGGAATACTGACTCACTACCATTCGGACTCCATTTCCCATAGGCCCTCATTCCTGGGACTGATTACGCTCACACCTGATCTGCATCACACTCACACTATTTAACACGCACATACACACCACATCTTCGCGAAGTCTTGATTTGCTACGGTAGTCTTTTCTGAGCGTTTTTCTGTGAACTGATTTCTTGTTATTACCTGGACTGTTTATTACCTGAGAACCTTTGCTGCCTGTCTTGAACCTTGCCTGTACCCTGGATTGTGATTGTCTGCCGCCTGTCTCGAACCTTGCCTGTGACCCGATTCTGATTCTCTGCTGCCAGCCACGACCCCTGCCTGTCCCTGTTTACGGTACTGCCTTGTCCCTGTCTGTATACACTGCTGAGTTTAAATAAAGCTGCAGATGGATCCCCACTCTGTTGAGCCATCATTACAGTATCTGTGAGAAGAGTGTTTTAAATTAAGTCAATGAGATTCATGTTTATGTCAAAAAAAGACATACAATATTTGGCAAAAAAAAAAGTTACTTGAAGTATATAATGAGCTAGCCAGGGCCCCTGAACTGGATTAAAAACAAACAATGGAAACAAACTAAATTTCAACAGGAACATAAATAAAAACAAAAACGAAATCAAGTTCAAATGATCCGAATAGAAATGCTTATTCGAAATTACCATTAACCGGTTAATAACGTTATTTTATCGTTCTGTTTAGGATTTACATTTGGCAGTCAATCAATCATGAATTCAAATAGCACAGTCTATGCAAACATGACGTTGATGCATCCAATGACAGTGAAATTCCCGCACTCAGCTGTCAAGTCATCCTGTGTAAGTTGCAAGACAATGTGATCCATTAGCTGTTGAATCTCAGGAGTTTTTCAGAGGATATGTCACCATGGCAGGTGCCTGTCTTTAAATGCATTCAGTTATAATTCAAATTTTCTTAAGGAGAAAAAATGTATCTCTGACATAATCAACATTCAAATAATAATAATAATAAAATGTATGTATTGTAAGCAAGTAAATTACACATAAGGCAGTTTTTGCATTAACTTTTGTTTCTCCAAATTCGTTGTCGATACGCCATCACGCATAACCTGATATTGCTGAGTTCAACATGTTCCTTGGTCAACATTTTTGTTGATCCTGGGACAACATTCAAATCAACCAATCAGATTTGAGGGACAGCTTTACAGATTGTCAAGTTTAGGCTTGAAATCATGAATTGGTGCTTCTACATCAGTGTTATTCATCTATCATTTCCCGCTGATTTTTGGGATAAGTTATGGGTAGGATTAGGTTTATGGGTAGGAATAGGGTTAAGACTAAATTTTCAGACTGGAATGTTGTTCCAGGATCAACAAAATATGTTGACCCAGGAACGCATCTAACTCAGCAATGTCAGGACGTGCAATCATTAACATAAGTGGCTGTCATAACTTGTTTTCATGATTTATTTAGGCCTTACATTAACTAACAGGTTAAGTAAAATGTAATTAATATATAGGCTAATATAGTGCCTATATTTAGCGAAACAGTTAATTTCTCTTGCGAACTAACAAGCTGTTGACACTGAAGGCATTTCTGAGGTAAATGTACATGACATTGTTTTTCTGACATCTTTCCGCGGTTTAAACACTAAGTTGTACTGTATCTTTCAACATACCTTCATGTTCATTCTGTAGTAGTGAAGAGGAAGGGATGATCGCGTTCACTCGCGCTCTGCGCTGCCGTTTGAACTGGGGCGCCTATACAGCGATCTGTCACGCCACATCAAAAAGCGTCAAAACGGCATTTAATGTTTGAATTTCGTGATAAAATGGACAGAATTTGAAAGATGGCACTTTGTTTCTTATCAAAAGTAACAAAACAGAGCTTATTGCAATTATTCGTGGTTAATGCTGGTTAAAAAATAGGTTAGGCTAAAAAGCATTACTATGAGCGCCCCCTTCTGGATTGGAGTGCAGATCGCCTGTATTCGTCGTCATACTGCGTGAACAGAACCGTGACGTCCGTACCGTGACGGTTCGGGACGAATACATGTACTGTTACACCCGTAATATATATATATATATATAATTTATATTTATATATATATATNTTCCGTACCCACTGTATTACACATTTATAGTTGTCAAAGTTAGTAGGCTACTGTGGCTTTATGTATGGTCAGACACTTGCATGTGTCTCATTATCAACCTTTTTTCCTAAATCAAGCTTAAATGGAGTTACAAGGTGTTTCACCAGCAAATGTTGGAGATTTGTGTTTTGTCAGTCATTAATGGCTGATAGAGCAAGAAAATTTATTTTATCTGTCCTCTTTCATAAGTGTAAATGAGTTTTCATTTTCGTCAATCTCTTAATCTTCAGCAAAAGAGTTTTGAATCGCTCTGGCTCTCTCGCGAGAAGTGAATCAGAGTATATCTCTGTTGCAAGGCATGTGATTGGCTGTTCACCACTGATGTCACGGATTCATGTGCACCCGCTCCTCAAACTCAGGATCAAAGCCTGAGTTGACAAAGAAAGTTGATGATCAGCATCATGGTACCAACAAAGCCGGATTGGAGTGGTTTGGTTTTGTCAACTCGAAACTAATCCTATAACCCTGAGTTTGTTCAACTACCATCATGGTACAGGCCCCTGGACTTGGGACTGAAGTACAATAATCAATAATTAATCAATAATCAATGCTTAGCATTCACACACAAAGACTGAACTGGTGTAGGTAAATAAATAAATCCCAAACATCATTGTATAAATGTGAATGATGACTGAGCTTAGCGTAGAGCAGTATATTGAGATTTTCATGATGAGCTGACTGTTGACTACTGATGTGGGTGTTAATGAACTTCCATCTGTTGTGCATTATGCAAAATGGCTATCATGGCACTATACAATCAGATGACTTCCTGTAGATGTTTGTTGGGGGGGAAGGGAAGGCTGACAAACTGATGAAAATGACCATTTGATAGAAAATTGCTGAGCATACATAAAATAATATTTCATCAAAAGCAACACTTCTGTCATTTACTTGAAACTTCTCATTTTTGGTGATCTGTTCCTGTAAATTTAAGCCAAAATAAACTATTCTCTCATCTCCTGGCTTCCTTTAGCTATGAAGGTCTTTTAAAGAGGCAAGTGTTTAGATGAGACTCTCTCTCTCCTGATTTGAGACATACTAAATTATATTTTGAAGGTCATTAGAATGAAAAAAGATGGTTTTGTATGTGACTTGGCCTTTAACCAACCTACAGATGGCTGGTGTCTCATAGCAACTGCAGGTGATACAATGTTTCGTACATCAATTTCAGGTAACTGTTTACAAAAAACATGTATGTGCATTAAAAACACCTGAAGAAAGCCTGCAGTCACCAGACCAGAAGCGTGTGTGTGATACGCAAACACCTTTGAATGCCAGATATGTGGTGTTCACTTATATATTTGAACAGGGTTTATTTCCAGGTGAAACTGTATACCCAAAATGTGCCCTCATTTATTTAAAATGCATCTCATTTATATTGTTAACTATATTCTAAATAAACTACAAAAACAAACAAAGAAAAAACTACTTTGTACTTTGATTCTTTACTTCTCTCTCACATAGCCTACCTGACTGAAAGGCTCATTATGCGGGTCTTTGTCTCTTCAGGTGTGAATCATAGCGTTATTCATGAAGATTTATGCCTCGGTGCATGCTGTCTTTCTAAACAAACAGTGTCTTACAAAATTTAAATCAATATATTGTTTTAGGTGAATGAGTAGGCAGGAAAACTTTCACATTATTATGAAGTAAAAACTCTAGTCTACAACCTCCGATACCCAGAAGTCTTGTGGACACACATTTAGTATGTGTTTTGTGGCCTTATTTCAATGACTTAATTTTTCAATAACCACGCATAAACGTAATTCTCTCAAAAATACAATCATGTACATACATGTTGCTCACATATTATAAGCAACTGAAAAAAACACAAATGTCAGGGCCTTAAAGTCAAAACTTCTCCAGGGCCCCAAAAATCCTCAGACCCCAGAGGGTTAATGAGTTTGTGTACATGCAAAATATACAAACTTACCTATTAAGGTATACATGAATGCATAGGTAAAAGTTCAATATAGCTCAATGATGTTTGGTCTTTATGTTTTCAGCACGATGCCTAGGTTAACCTGAACCTGGTTTGGAAAGTGAATTATGCATAAGAAAAACTTTAAAGGCATTGTTCTATACATTAACTTTAAGCTATGCAAATGAACCTGACTGCATGAAATGTACTGACTGCATGAGATTAATAAGCAGCGCGCAACTCAAGTTACTGCCAGAGGAATCATCGGAATGATTTCATTTTATTTGTAATGTTATTTTTGCAATATATAACCACCCATTAGGCCAGGATAAATCATTTATAATATTACAAGTTACTGAAAGTATACCTTAAGTATATGTCTATGTATCACCATAGTCCTCAAAGTATGACTAGATCAGAGTTTGTGTTTGTCCCCAAATGGGAGATTAAAATTACTGTCCCCAAAGTAAAACCAAGTGATATCTGTAATAACAGCTTCTCCAGAAGTGCAGTGATGTCTTTCTTTTGTCTCTAGATCAGGGGTGTCCAAATTCGGTCCTAGAGGGCCAATGTAGTGCAGAGTTTAGCTCCAACTTGCCTCAACACACCTGCCTGGAGGTTTCTAGCCTATAGTAAGACATTGATTAGCTGCTTCAGGTGTGTTTAATTGGGGTTGGAGCTAAACTCTGCAGGACAGTGGACCTTCAGGAGCATGACTGGACACCCCTGAAAAATGTGCCTACTGCTTTAACATAGTTCTCAATTTTCTAATTAATTTGCTGACATCACAATGGTCACCTGTAATGTATACACACAAACCAGCCACATACCTTTGCTAATTTTCTGTGATTGAAAGCTACTGCTACTTAGAAATGTATAAAGGCCTATGGGGAAGTCCAGTCGTACCATTACAAACAACAAAAGCAAGGTCTAAAAGAGGTAAGGGAGCGTTGAGGAAAGACTTGTTGGAAGCTGCTGGAGGAACAGAGGTGATTAAAAAAATGTTATAGCTAAAAATGTAGTAAACAAATACACTACTCAGAAATCTGGCACACACTATCCAACAATATATTTGGAAGAGATATTCCAAAAAACAGGCAATGGCTTTTTATTGTATGGACATATCAGGAGGAATATTAGAACTACACTTACAACTAGACAAAGATATAAAAGTCTCTGAATGTTAGCTTACCCTGCCTTAAAAGAAACAGGAAAATGAAACTAGAAGTAAGCTGAGAGAGAATCTGGAAAAAACATGAAACAGAAATGGATAGAGAGGAATTTGACCCTGAGAGTGACAACTTTCAGGTGATAGAGAACCCTGAGGTTCCTCCAACAATTGAGAACAATCTCAATAACTCAATCAGTGACCAAAAAGAAAATCCAGAACAAAAGATAAACGTGCCACAAAACTCCAACTAAACTTAAAGTTTATTTATTCAGAGGTATGGAACAAATTTTGCCCTTTGAAATGTTTCAATAAACTATGACAACCATGGACCCATTACTTCTAGTTGCCCTCTCTGCTTTATGTGCCAGCATGTCCGAGCAATAAGGAGCCGAAAGTGTATGATGTGTGCGTACTTGAAACTACATGCAAAATGTACATATTCAACATAACGTGCAAGCATTCCATTCCTCTAATAACTTTCTGGCTAATGCATTTTCTCAAACTGTCAAAATATATCAGTCAACAGGTGGAGACTGATTACAGCTGGGCTCTTATGCAGGCAGTTATTTTGGTATTTAATAAAGAAAGCATGTTGGCCTTTTTGCCATGTGCCAAAAGTAAAAAACCTGGGCAGATATAAAATCAGCAACAGTTTTGCACCTGTGTGCAGCTCACATCATTAAAGCTGTCCAAAGGAAGACAGGTGATAAAGGGCTGCAAAATATGTCAACAGATGTTTTGGCAGGATGCAAATCACTGTTTATGTGGATGATGCCCTTGCCATTTTTAGATCATTCTGCATGGTTTTTCTTGCAAGACATGTCACAGTCTTGAATACTTTGAGGGCCTCATTACAAATGAAGATGCTTTTCTTCAGGACAGAACAGAGATGGATGAAAATCTCATGAAATTGTTGCAATTGATGAACAATTCATCAAAAACAATTGCTGGTGGTTCTCCATTTTCCAAACTTTTCAGAAAGATCTATGAAGATGTCATGGCTGTCTTGGAAGATAAAAAACAACATCAAAGTAGTGAAAATCCTTATTATTTTTCCAGATGTAATCACATTCCTTCTGGACAATTACATGGGGATCTCTCCACTTTGGAGAGGGTTCTACTAGGAGATCTGAAAAGATATGCTTTGTGACATGAGAGTCACTACTTCCTTCAGTAGAAAACTACAAAACAAGAGACAAACTGTCATGTGGAAAAATGGTTTGGCATTGTAAAAGCATCCATTCTTTTCTTCCACACTTTTCCAGAGCCTCACCTCAAACGCCCACACCTGGGGTCCAAAGAACAGCACAGACCTTTTTACCTTTTTTATAGGTGGGACACTATGGGAATGTCAAGCCAGTAAACAGGTCATACAGGGCACGTATTAAGGCTGTCCATTACAGATTTGATATAAGACATTAAGAATTTCTGACTTTGCAAAGTGCACTTTCTTATAATATTTACATACTTTTTCCAATAATCAACAGTACACAAATTATTTTTCATTAAGTGTGTCTTAGCAATTGAGAAACTGTAATACATTTGTCTATTTACAGTTTCTCATTTGCTAAGACACACTTAATGAAACTGAGACCCACTTGATCATCATCACCTTCTTAGCACAGCAGAAGTTCTCTTGCAAATGTCTTAACACTTTTTCCATTTGTTTTTACGCATTTTCACACCCTTTGTCATAACCGTTAGCACAGATCTCATTGATAGACCCCAAACTCTATTGAATACAATGATGGTGTCCTTTGCCACATACCAACTATCAGACCATACAATACAGAACACCTCATCACATTTCTTGATGCACTGAATGAAAGACTGGTTTGCAAAGATCTCCTCCTTCTGGCTTATAACACCCTGGGATGCCCCACTGAATCAATTACGGACGCCGCTGTGTCTACCTCGACACTGTCAGTTAAACCAAGCCAACCTGGCGGAAATCGAACAGTCAAGTCATCTTCACCTCGACAAGCTAAAAGACCTAAGCTTTCTGCGCCTACTTCATCACCTGCTGTCTTCAGTTTCAAAGAACATCCTAACGCTGTTCTAGTCAGAGCCGTACAAGGACTGTCTGATAGCGTTAAAAGCTTCAAAATCAGGCTGGGACTTTGAGTCTGCTCATATGGGCCCTGGATTTTCTATGCCCTCAACATCTTCTGGCAACCCATCAGCTATTTCTTCTTACCCCAGATTTGCTGATTACGGCTCAGTCTACGTCTTCCACCACACCAGCATAAGCTCCATCAACATCGCAATCCCTATTGTAAGACTCCTTTGCTTCACCTTCTATACAACATTACCTCGGCTATTCCAGCTAAAGTTTGTGGTAGACGTTTTGTTCCTCAAGCTGCTGCCATTGTCTCACCAAAAATGAGATTGGACATGGTAAGGATCCATCTCGCTGCTTTGCTGCTTCCATCACCAGCTAGCAATCGACAAATGGTTGACTGTGGCGACTTGGCAGTTTTTTTGAAAACTACAGATCCCAGACAGCAACGCAGCCTTTTGTTCAATGAATTTGTCGTAGATTTTGGAATCTACAGAGACATCTTATGCCAGACATTTCCAGATCGCAGAATAGAATTAGAACTGTATTTGGCAATGATGGCAGAATTCAGTCAAAGATATGGGGGTACTTTTTTTTATGAATACCACAAATGTTTAGTCGACTTCTCATCATAAGTCCAACTCCGTATCGGCCGAGCTACCGGGCAAGCTTGGTTACGGCCAAAAAAAGCGAAACGCGTAGAGCCGGAAAGTCCAAAGTACGTTCGTTTACAAATCGGCCACTCCGGTAAGAAGCGTTTCGAAGTGGTAACATGATATTGCACGAGGAGACGTCAAAACGAGTCTTTACGAATCCATAATCCGACCCCGGCCGTCGTCGAAACCGTGTGTGAAAACGAGCAAAAGCGCTTATCGACGTTTTACCGGCCTCTAGCGTTCATTTCGGTCAGAAACTGCAGCGAAACGTACTCATCGGTACGTAATTTTGTGTCTCGCGAAAACGTGCCCACAGGTACGTCTCTCCTATGAGACCAGGTTGGTTATTTGGCATCAAATGGGAATCTAAATTCTGTTTCACATTCTATCTGTAGGTGTAGTCCGCACATGTTCAATTGCCTTTCTGAGGCTTTGTGTTGGATCCTTTTGAATGTAAGCAAGTTCCCATTCGTGCTGCACCTGCTCGACGATTTTCTGCTAATCGACTTTCCTTCTTTGCATAGCACGGTGCTCGACACGCTTAAAAGAGTGTTTTGCGAATTGGGGTTTCCGCTCTCTAAAGAGAAAACGATGGGTCCCGCTACGTCCTCTGAATTATTCTTGACACTATCAAGATGCAAGCCATACTTCCTGATGAGTAAATAGAATTAGGTCAGTTACGGAATCTTTTTTTTCTCTCTTCAAGAACAGTTACCAAACGCGATATGCTATCCTCTTAATTTTGCAATGAGAATTATTCCCCAAAGTCGATCTTTCATTTCTCGCTTTTTGACTTTGGTCATGCTTGAAATTCTGCCTGCCAATCATATTAAAAAGAAGCAGAGTGAATCATTTAAATATTTTGTAGATTTTTAATTCTTAAAATGTCCATTGTGTAATATTTAGGAGGATCTATTGACAGAAATGTAATATAATATACATAACTATATTCTCAGTGGAGTATAAAGACACTACATAATGAATTATGTTTTAATTACCTCATAATGAGCCATTTCTATCTACATACACCACAGGTCCCATTACATGGAAGTCGCCATTTTCCCAGATGGAAGGCACTGATGCAGGACAAATGTTTTCAAAGCAACAGCAAAGTTGCCTATTTTCTGCTGGACAGGTAAGTTAGTCTAATTTTAGCATAGTTTTAGCTACAAAATGGGCATTATCACCAAGAGAAGTAACGTCGTTCCCTTGTCAATGTTGAAAAATATATAGTTGGAATGTAATTTCATGTAACAGGACCGTGTGCCTATCAAGTGACCAATAATGCTTACTTTCAGAATTTGCATAAATAAAGTGTAACTTATTTGTTGGTATTGCTTCGCTACTGTGCACACAAAGATGCAATTTGGTAATTCACAGGGTAACTCCTATTGCAAACGTTGCATCATTTTACAAGCTCAAACGATGGCTATCAGTATTACAATGACAAACTAAAAATCCAATTTGGTAAGATTTGAGCAGACTGCTTTTCCAATTGAACAAAGTGGAGAGGAATCTTGATCTCTTGGCTTTCATTTTCCATAAGCTAAGGTCATACTTGCACTAGATGTGATAGTTTCTGAGATGTTCTTCATTTACTTTGGTATGTTAGTCCACATGAGCCAACCTTTCCAAGATGTAAAATAATGTATTACAGGAGTATGCAACTGTGTCAAGTAGCAGCACTTAATTTCTTGATGGTGCTGTTGTTTTTTCCAGCTACGAGGGAGGTCCTGCAACATCGACTCCCATGAAGAGAAAACCATCCCAAGTCACACCTCCGCCATGATATCCCTAAATCAACAGTGAACAGGGTTGTACACAAGGTCAACAGGGCTGTCCTTGGCCTACTGAAAAAAATAGTGCATGTCCCTGAGCTGGAGGAGGTTGGTGCAGGATTTGCCAGGCTCACAGGCTCTCCTGCTTTTTGTATGGCAGTCTGAGCTATTGATGGCTGCCATATACGCATTAAGCCCCAAGCTGTCAATGCAGCCTGTTATTTTAACAGGAAATTATTCCTTTCAGTGCAGATTCAGGCTGGATGTGATCACAGAGGAAAGTTCTTGGACATTTGTGTCGGCTTTCTTGGATCGGTCCATGATGCAAGGGCCCTCAACAACAGCGCTATTTTAGCTGGCAGTTGTATCCACCTGAGGGCCAGTGCATCCTGGGAGATGGTGGGTACCCCTGCCTGACATCACCATCATGACCCCCTACCATGAGCCTGTTCCCTCTCCAGTTGAGGCCCATTACAACAGGCATCACTCCAGGGGCAGGTGTGTGATTGAGAGGTCCTTCGGCATGCTGAAGACCTGATGGAGGTCCTTCTTTTTTATAGCCCTTGAGGCGAGTCCGGACTTCACCCACATCGTGACATGCTGCGTAATTTTACACAACATGTGGTTTGCCACTGGTGACATCATGGAAGCAGATGTAGATGACAATGATGTCAACGCCAAGGCCACTAGAAGTGGAGTGTAGTGATGTCATGAGGAGCCATCTGGCAGCAGTAGTTTCCACACCAGACATCCTGCACTAATGGATCATGATTATGTTTAGAATCATCCCTCTCAACTCTTTTTAATTAGAAAGTTCTATAAAATTTGTATTCTATTAAACCACATCCTCAATTAAACATAACAATGAATCAATTCATGGTTATAGTAGTAACAAAGACTTTTGTACTGGTAGTATTAAAAATATTTCAATCAACACACAATTTATCATGGGTTTTAATTCTGTTATAGTAGCACTGGTTAACATCTGGTTATAGCTATAAAATCATTTGCAAAATTGTAGCTGAGGAGCAACATAAAATCCTATGGAGAATTTAGAAAATTGTTTTGATTCACAGAGCTTGATTTTTCATATAGAAAAACAACACCTCCACTTAGAATCAAATTACAGCTCCAGATAAACTCCTTAAAGATTTCTCAACCACAAAAAAAAAAACACACACAATGGAGAGGCATGTTGAAAATAAAAGTATACCCATAACTGCCCTTGAAGTGCAATTTGGAGTGAAGGAGTTACTAATGGAGTTTATAATTTCCAGAGCGCATCTTCAGAAACCAGTGAGCATGCAGCTGTCTGTTCTATGTATTGCCCATCTTCTTGGTGTCTCAACAAGGACTATTAATCGTCTTCTCTACGAGTATGGCATTTGTACTGACATATCTTAAAATATATTAGTGCTATTGTTTTGCCTCGAGATGCACACAAGTAATATTTTTTTTTTTTCTAGAGTACTGTAGTGAATTTGGATTAGCCTCACACGAGGGCACCACAAATGTAGTTATTTATGGTCTTAAATATTAATATTTTGTATTAATATTGCATCAGATGATTCCTTCCAATATTTCAGGGCACCAGCCAAGGAGTTTCACCTTGACAATAAAGAACAATCATGGAAGATTGTTGACTGAATTACAAATATATACAGTAAATTGGAGGAAGTTCATCATCCAGATAAACACTTTTCAAGACAATAAATACACGATTGAGACGATGCATACAAGTATTGCCTCAGAATTTGCCTCAGAATAGCGCTGGCTCCGTGGGCGTGGCCGCATTAGCGAATAATGAGCTGAATCACGGACTTCTGACATGGCTCTGTTTTCATACAGATTACATAAACACAGAATGTTTGTTTTCGATTTGACTTACACGATTTAAATACTGACATTTCAACATTTCTTTAGACATAAGTCTAATTTTTTTTGTGATTAGTATTCACTAAGTTACAGTTCATTTTCAATTTATTTTTCAAAAAGCACATCATTTTGTTTTTACTCTGAGTGTACACAAATGAAAGAAGATATTCCACAGATCAAAATGGTGTATAAATCTTAATTGTATGTGCAACATTGACGGAGTATTTTGAGTCTCTTTCACACTGGTAAGAAAAAAACCGAGGTGGTATCACCGGCAATACCTCAGACTCCAGAGTGTTAATGAGTAATAAGTAATTTACAAATGCATTAATAATGCAGTTATAACTGCATGAATAAAAAGGGCAACTTTAATGCAATACCTGCCAAATAGTGAGCAATTTTAACTCAAATGTTATAAATGCTTAATAAATGTATTTATCAACACTTATTTGACTCAAAACCAGATTCCTGGTTTATTTCATGATGCAGCAAAAATTGACTATCATAATTAGACTGAATGGTGTTGTATTTGTGATTTTTCTTATTAATATCTCGTGACTACCACATTTCTTACTATGTGGCTTATCAGAACTTTCTGTCTTACCCATGATACTCTCAAAAAAGGTCATGATGCCTATCCACAGCTTGTTTATCAAGATGAAATTGTGTCACGGTTCATGAATCCGTTGTCTCATCCTGGTGTCTGTGTGATGGTGTGGGTGTGTCACCTCATTGTTTTGTGTGGGCGTCGCCGCTGATTGTTGATCAGCGGCAGCTGCGGGCACTTACCATCGGCCTATTTAACGCCTTGTCTTTCGTCTCTTGTTTGTCAGATCGTTGTTTGGAGTCCGGTGTTTGTGTCTCGTGTTCTCGTGTTGTGTGTTCCCTGGATTGGACTTCTAGCCGCTGTTTCCTGTTTCTCGTGTTCCTTGTTGGATTACTCTCTGGATTTCACTCACGGACTCACGGACACCATTCTCCGATCACCATTCTCCACGGATCACCATCGTCCATCGAAGTCCCTGTGTTACCACTCTCCTGCTGTCTGTTTATGTTCCCATGTGTCTGTTTCGGACTTTCTGACTTTCTTGTGTGTGAAGCTCTAATAAAGAGATTAACTTGCATTTGCATCCTGCCTTCATTCCGTGACAGAACGATCTGACCAATCATGGACGCAGCAAGTTCAGCAGCTTTAACGGAGTTTATCAACCACAGCATCTCCCGCATTGACCAGCAGCAGGAGAGCATCAATGCCACCGGACGCGCTGTCCAAGCGCTGGTAACACAGGTGTCCGGTCTCTCCCAGCAACTTCAACAGCTTCACGCTCCCACTGCGCCACCCACACCGCCGGTCTCCCCCGCATCACTGGAGCGACGCGATCTGCCGGAGCCCCGCCTTCCTGTGCCCCAGAGTTACGCCGGTGAGCCAGATTTTTGCAGAGCTTTTTTGAATAAGTGTTCTTTACATTTTTCACTGCAGCCTCGCACGTTCGAGCAGGAGGAGTCCAAGGTGGCGTTCGTCCTCACGTTACTGACTGGGAAGGCGGCCTTATGGGGGACGGCGGTGTGGGAGAATCAAGACCCATGCTGCACCTCGTTCCTGGCACTCTCCGCCGAGATGAAGAGGGTGTTCGACCGTGCGGTTGCGGGCAAGGAGGCCGCTCGTCAACTCACCGAACTCAAGCAGGGCAACCGCACGGTCGCGGATTACGCCATCCAGTTCCGCACCCTCGCGGCGGAGTGCCGATGGAACGAGGAGGCGCAGTGGGATGTGTTCCTGCATGGGCTGGCCGACCGTGTCCACCGTGAAATTTATGCCCTGGATCTTCCTCAGACCTTTAACGGGCTGGTGGACCTCGCCTTACGGGTGGATTCCCGTCTCCAGAGGCTGGAGCTTCGGGAGGCTTCCAGCACCAGATCCCAGGGAACGGAGGGCCGGACGGCCAGTGCTACGGATACGGTCGGTCTCGCGTCAGATCCTGAGCCCATGCAGGTAGGGAGAGCCCGGCTTTCCCGGGAGGAGAGAGAAAGGCGGAGATCCCTGGGCTTATGCATTTACTGCGGGGCATCGGGACACTTCCTCAGGTCTTGCCCAGTAAAAGACCAAGCCCGATAGTAAATCTGAGGCTACTATCGGGTGGGATCTCCGCTGAGAAGTCCTCACCATCCACCCTTCTCCCGGTAAGACTGAGATGGGCGACTCACAACGTCACCTGCGATGCACTCATTGACTCCGGGGCTGAGGGAAACTTTATGGACACTATATTCGCACGACGGCACGGACTACCCACCTCTTCGCTCACCCACCTGGTTACAGTCAACGCACTCAACGGTCAACGTCTCCCCAACATCTCTCAAACCACGGATTACGTCACCCTCATCACCTCCGGCAATCATCACGAAGAAATACAGTTTATGCTCATGGATTCACCGCACGCACCTGTTGTTCTCGGACACCCCTGGCTCACCAAGCACAACCCTCGGATCGACTGGCAATGCAACACCATCCTTGAATGGAGCACTCTGTGTCACAGGTCTTGTCTTTTGTCTGCTTGTTCCACGGTGTCTGCTTCTGTGTTACAGGAAAAGGTAGCGGATTTGTCTAACGTGCCCAAGGAGTATCTGGATCTGGGGGAAGTGTTCAGTAAGTCCCGCGCTGCTTCTCTCCCTCCACACCGTCCCTATGACTGTGCCATAGACTTAGTTCCGGGTAAGTCTCCGCCTAAGGGCAAATTATACTCTCTGTCTGTTCCCGAGAGGGAGGTCATGGAGAAATACATTTCTGATTCTCTGGCAGCGAAGTTCATCCGCCCTTCCTCTTCTCCAGCGGGGGCGGGGTTCTTTTTTGTGGGGAAGAAGGACGGATCTCTGCGACCTTGTATTGATTACCGAGGGCTGAACAACATCACGGTAAAGAATACTTATCCTTTGCCGTTGATGTCTTCAGCCTTTGAGAGGTTGCAGGGAGCGTCCGTTTTCACTAAATTGGACTTGAGGAACGCTTATCATTTGGTCCGCATTAGGAAGGGGGATGAATGGAAGACCGCTTTTAACACCCCCAGAGGGCACTTTGAATACTTGGTCATGCCCTTCGGGTTGTCCAACGCGCCTGCGGTCTTCCAGGCACTCGTCAATGACGTGTTGAGAGACATGGTTGATCAGTTCATTTATGTCTACCTGGATGACATATTGATATTTTCGTCGTCTCTCCAGGAACATGTTCAACACGTCAGACGAGTGCTCCAGCGTCTGTTAGAGAATGGGCTTTTTGTCAAGGCGGAGAAATGCGAATTTCATGCACAGTCTGTTTCCTTCCTAGGGTACATAGTCTCGTCTGAGGGAATTCGCATGGATCCTGACAAGGTTAAGGCTGTGGTAGATTGGCCAAGTCCAGATTCCCGTAAGGCCCTACAGCGGTTTCTGGGGTTCGCCAATTTTTACCGGCGTTTTATTCGCAATTTCAGCCAACTAGCCGCACCTCTGACCGCCTTGACCTCCCCCAGAACGACCTTCAGGTGGTCAGATGCAGCTGAGGCTGCGTTTGCTAAACTGAAGGGTCGCTTCGTTTCGGCCCCCATTCTCATTGCCCCTGATCCTTCGTGTCAGTTCGTGGTGGAGGTCGACGCGTCAGAGGTGGGGGTAGGTGCAGTTCTATCCCAGCGGGCGCCCTCAGACGATAAGATGCATCCCTGCGCGTATTTTTCTCATCGTTTGTCTCCCGCTGAACGCAATTATGACATTGGCAACAGGGAATTGTTGGCAGTCAAATTAGCGTTGGAAGAGTGGCGTCATTGGTTGGAGGGGTCGGGGGTACCCTTTATCGTTTGGACTGATCACAAGAACCTAGAATATATTCGATCGGCTAAAAGACTCAACTCCAGGCAGGCTCGGTGGGCACTTTTTTTCGGACGTTTTGATTTCTCCCTATCGTACCGCCCGGGCTCCAAAAACATCAAGCCCGATTCATTATCTCGTATTTTTGATCCGTCCGAGCGCCCGTCTACTCCCGAGTGTATTCTTCCTGAGACATTAGTGGTCTCCACTCTTACATGGGAGGTCGAATCGAAGGTCCTGACGGCCTTAGAAGGGGTAACGCCTCCGCCCGGGTGCCCACCGAACCGTTTGTTTGTGCCGGAAGGGTTAAGGTCCTGCGTCATCAAGTGGGGTCATTGTTCCAACGTGGCTTGTCATCCAGGGGCTAATCGAACCAGATTTTTGGTAAAGCAACGATTCTGGTGGCCTGCTATGGCTCGGGACATCCGCAGTTTTGTTTTGGCTTGCTCGGTTTGTGCCACTGGTAAGACTTCCAACCGCCCTCCAGATGGGTTACTCCAACCGCTGTCTGTCCCTTCGAGACCCTGGTCCCACATCGCTCTAGATTTCGTCACCGCCCTCCCACCCTCCCAGGGGTACACGGTCGTTTTGACCGTAGTGGACCGGTTCTCGAAGGCGACCCATTTCATTCCCTTGACCAAATTGCCTTCTGCCAAGGAGACAGCGGTTACTGTCGTAGACCACATCTTTCGGTTACATGGCCTCCCGGTAGATGTGGTGTCCGACAGGGGTCCCCAGTTTGTGTCCAAATTTTGGCAAGAGTTTTGTAGACTGCTGGGGGCGACGGTTAGTCTTTCCTCTGGGTTCCATCCCCAGACCAATGGGCAGACCGAGAGAGCCAACCAAGACTTAGAGCGTATGTTGCGATGTTTGGCGTCCAAGAATCCTTCCTCCTGGAGCCAACAACTCTCTATCATTGAGTACGCGCACAATTCGTTGCCAGTGTCTTCTACGGGCCTCTCTCCGTTCGAATGCAGTTTAGGGTACCAGCCACCTGTGTTTCCCAGTCTGGAATCTGAAGTCGCGGTCCCCTCTGCTCACGCCTTTGTCCAGAGGTGTCACCGCACTTGGAACAGAGCCCGTGAGACTCTGTTGCAAGTGAGGGCGCGCACCAAGGCTAAGACTGACCGCCACCGGTCGAGGCCTCCCGTATACGTCGTGGGTCAAAAAGTGTGGCTTTCTACCAAGAACATTCCGCTCCGTTCCGTTGCCAATAAGTTAGCTCCCAAATTCATCGGCCCGTTCCCTGTCACTAAGATTATTAGCCCAGTGGCAGTCCGACTCAAATTGCCTCCGGCGTACAGGAGGATTCATCCCGCCTTCCATGTTTCCAAAATCAAACCTGTGTTTCACTCACATCTTAATCCGCCCTCTCCGGTTCCCCCACCGCCGCGGCTCGTAGACGGGGAGCCAACCTATTCGGTTAATCGCATTCTGGACTCTAGGCGGAGGGGACGCGGATTCCAGTACTTGGTGGACTGGGAAGGTTACGGTCCGGAGGAGAGAAGTTGGGTTCCTGCCAGGGACATTCTGGATCACTCCCTTATCGATGATTACAATCGACAGGTAAGGAGTTCTGGGAACGCCGTGAGGCGTTCCTAGGAGGGGGGGTACTGTCACGGTTCATGAATCCGTTGTCTCATCCTGGTGTCTGTGTGATGGTGTGGGTGTGTCACCTCATTGTTTTGTGTGGGCGTCGCCGCTGATTGTTGATCAGCGGCAGCTGCGGGCACTTACCATCGGCCTATTTAACGCCTTGTCTTTCGTCTCTTGTTTGTCAGATCGTTGTTTGGAGTCCGGTGTTTGTGTCTCGTGTTCTCGTGTTGTGTGTTCCCTGGATTGGACTTCTAGCCGCTGTTTCCTGTTTCTCGTGTTCCTTGTTGGATTACTCTCTGGATTTCACTCACGGACTCACGGACACCATTCTCCGATCACCATTCTCCACGGATCACCATCGTCCATCGAAGTCCCTGTGTTACCACTCTCCTGCTGTCTGTTTATGTTCCCATGTGTCTGTTTCGGACTTTCTGACTTTCTTGTGTGTGAAGCTCTAATAAAGAGATTAACTTGCATTTGCATCCTGCCTTCATTCCGTGACAAAATTGAACCTTTTTTTTGAATATATTTATTATTTTCACTTGAACAATTTACAGAATCAGTTCAGTAAACAATATTTTCTAAACACCCTTTCACCCCTGTCCCACCCCTCAAGAGAAAGAACACTTGCCTGGACATTATTACAAGGCCTTGAGCTGATGTGTAAGATACAAAATTATAATAATAATAAAATTAACCTTTTTTATGTATTTATATATTTAAGTAAAGAAGGGTTACATTATCACANTTATATGTTAAAGTAAAGAAGGGTTACATTATCACATCAGCATTTCCAATCAATGTAACATCCAAATTATTCAAATATTTAATAAATTTGCCCCAAATTTTTTAGAGCATCAATGATTATTTTTTTCAAATTATACATAATTTTTTCCACAGGCACATATGACAAAAGTTCTCTAAGCCATAAAGTTTGACTGGGTGGTTCTTCTGATTTCCAATGTATATACATTTCTTTGCTGCTATCAGAGCCATCTTAACAAAGCGTAAAACCTTCCTTTGATCAAATTGGAGGACCGATTCATTGCCCAAAAGTGAACCTTAAATGTAATGTGAACCATTTAATAATGAGTTATAAACATTAATAACCCATGAAAGTGAACCTTAATGCAATGTTACGGAAGAGGATAAGGGCCAAGCAATAATAAAAAAATAAAACCATCTCGAGATTAAAGTCGTTAAATTTCAAGTAAAAAGTCAAGAAAAAAGTTGTTAATTTGTTCTCGTAATTTAACAACTTTCTTCTCGTAATTTAACGACTTTATTCTCAACATTTTATCTCGACTTTTTTCTCGAAATTTAACAACTTTAATCTCGAGATGGTTTTATTTTTTTTTATTGCTTGGCCCTTATCCTCTTCCGTACAAAGTAGAAACCTGTGAACCATTTAATAATGAGTTAAAAACATTAATAACCTGTGAAAGTGACGCTTAATGTAAAGCGGAAAACTGTGAGACATTTATTGAGTTATAAACATTAATAACCTGTGAAAGTGAACCTTAATGTAAAGTGACACATGTGAATCATGTATTTATTAATTATTAATGTACACACAGAAGACAGTATTTTTTTCTGATGAAATATTTTATTTTTGATGAATGTATCAGTAAACACAACTTTTAACTTGAAACAAAAAAAGTTTAAACTTTTCTTTTACAGCACAAAATTACAGAGCATGACTTGATAAAGGCCACCGTAACTTGAGTATTTGCTTTGGCCATCCGCACTTGCAGTACAGTACCTGCGCGGGGTTCACCCCTCAGGTTTTAGGACTGAGGGACTGAGGTGAACAATGGGGAAAATAGTGATAAGATTAGTCTGCTCAATGACATGCTAATGGCATCATTCTTCCCTTGCACAAATGGTCAGGGTGATTGTCTTTGCAGGCCTATCTCCTAGTCCATCTAGTTCCTTCGTTGTGGAACTTCTCTTGGAGGTGTTTTAGAGTTTTGGAGTCCTGTACTTTTCATTATGGCAGATGAAAGGGGAGTGTTGGGGAGTCTGCCCTCATGCCTGCTCACTGATTATTACATAAACTATCAACAAATTACGATGCAATCAATAAGGTCTCAATGTACATCCTCCACAGAAAACAGACAGGAGACCATGTAGAATGTCAAAAATGTCCCAACAAAAAATGCAAANAAAAAAAAAAAAAAAAAATGCAAAAAGAATAATAATAAATTAAAGAGGCCACAGAAAAAACATGTCATGTATGTCTCTAATTAATAGTTAGATAATACATTTATATATAGTGTATAGAATGTGTTGCATTTGGTAAAATTCTTAACATCTCACTGTCCTCACTGATTTTCAAACCCCACTAACCATATATTCATATTTGCTAAAAACCCATCTATTTAAGCCTTTCTCATAGTGATTGACCATCTAATATCCCCAACATGTAAGTTTTCAACAGGTTTCACTAGACTTTCACTGACATTTTCAAACATTTTGCCCTCATAAGTATAACCAAACAGTCAAGACTTAACCTAACATTGATCCTTAGCTGTTTAATATTAAATCTGTGAAATATGACACAAGAAAAATTGTAAACAATAATAATTACAATAACACAAACAAATACGGTCAAAAGAAGCTAATACACTTTTATACAGTACAATTAATTTGTAGATAAAACAAAACAAAACTGTATTCTAAGCTATAGATAGGCGTTTAATCTGCCCATAGATATACTAATGTATTTCTCAGTGTGAAAGCAAGAGAACATGAAACATTTAAAATGTTAAAATAAACCATGTTGCAGTGTCCAATTTTAACATTTTGTCTTAGAAGCCTATGCAACTGCTTTTCAGACCAATACAGTACTAATGCATAGTCTATCTCTTCCATCTTTTTCATTCACTTTTCCCTCATTCAAAATATTGTTAGGACCCTATCAAAATGTAATCCAGTCAAAAGCACTATGTATCAATCAATAAAATACAGATTTCTATATTAATTCCATAAAGCAGCACACAAAAATCTTCATGGTTGAGTGTGGCCAAAAAAAACAAACAAACAAAAACAACCACTAAGGTACAATAATGAAAACTAACACAACAAAAACAACCCCCCCTTTAAGTTGCAATATTCAAATCCCACTGTACAAAGCAATGTTCGTTGTGGAGGCTTTAAATTGGTAGTTTTAAAACTTACAAATCTGTTGTGTATTTGATGTCATAAGCTACTGGTCCCTCCATTGTAAAGCCTAAGAAAAAGGACACCTCCTCCATGCTACATCCACTTCGAAGACCACCCAGGTAAACTGGCCGCACAGGAATTCTAAGATTCCCACCATAGTGAACATAAATAATCCCATTTTCTGTTTTTCCCTTGACTCTCTGAAGTAAGTTATGCACCTCTGGTTCTCTCCATATTGCTCCGCTCTGCCATAGTTGGTGGATATTGGGGTGTTTTTCTTTGTCTACCACCTGATCTAGCTTTGCTTTATGGATTACCCTTTTCAGTTCTTTGGCTTTTCCAAGGTAGAAGTGTGCAATGGCACTCTTTGCTGGGAACAAATGGGAGAAGCGCCGATGAAAGGATTTCTTTGTAGATGAAACATATGTGCATATATTCGACAATGTTGTGTTATCCACATTGCTCTCCTTTCCTGGCCATAGCAATAACATTGCAAGGTAGTAGGCCTCAGTACAATCTGAATAAGTGCCCTTCTCTTGGAGGACGATATTCAGAAGGTGCAGAAGCTCACTAAACTTCTTTAGGATTGGTGACTTAGGCTTAACACAGAAGAGAACAATGTTTGCCAAGATGAAATTCACTTCGTTGATGTAATTCTTAGAATTTTCAGAAATGAACTGCCATTTCTTTAAAATGAGTTCCATTTGAGACCCATTTTTTTCAGTTAGACATTGTAGTAACCCAGCAAATGTATTGGCACGCTTTTCCTCCAAATAGCATCTGTAGTCCTCCAACTTCTGTCTTAAACTAAGATTTGGTTGACTTGCTCTCTCCATTTCTTTCTCTTCTCCAGACTGACAGAATAATTTAACATATTTTTTGAAGAGTTCTGAAACTTTTCTCTTGTTTCTGTCCTCAGCCGTTTCCCTTTCAATCGACCTAGGTTTTAGGTAGGTGAAGTAGTTTTCAAAAAACTCGAAAATTTCTTTCATTCTTGGTTTCAAAGAGAATAAATATTTCTCATGGTTTGTTAGCTTGGGAATGAAATCAGCAGTCCTCTGATCAGTTTTGCGAAAACTGTGAAGAGAAGTACTGTTTTTTAGGAAATGCAATAATGTTTCCCATTGATAACCATCATGTTTCCTAAAGATTGTCTCCAGAATATCAAAGATGATCATTGCAACATCAATCTCGCCAACATAGCCTGACGTATTGTAAGTCCTTTGTCTTTTCCTCGTGGGTTGATCAAGGAAATCCATATGATCATCCTTCTTTGCAAGATCCTGTGAATCTTTGAATGCCATAGTGGCCTTGACAGCCAACTGCAAACATTTCTCTAACTCCTCCGCAGTGAGTTCATTTTCCTTCCCTGTTTCATACATCAGTTTCAAATGACCTTTGTAAACCTGCCCCAAAGTGTCAGCAATATAAGAGTTGGACTCCTTTTGTCTTGCATCCTGTGCCCATTGCAAAGCAGAGGTGAAATCTTTCTCTTTCAGGTAGAAGTGTCTCGCTAGAGCCTGAGGCACTGTTGCATTTTTGTCAAATCTCTTTGTGGCAAGTGCCAAAACTTCTTTACTCTCTGCCAAAGGCATTTCTTCAATCAAAGGAGAAAAGAGTGTGTCTTTGTCATCACCAAGTTCCTTTCTTTGACGGGTGATCAGCATACTCAAAATACTTTGAATGAGGATATCTTTGCCCATACCAGATTTGTAGAGTTGGTTGCAGTGCAGTAAGTTGGTTGTTATTTCACTCAGTTTAAGATTGTGCTTACTTCTTAGGACTTTAAGGCAGTTTTTTGCAATCATTTGGTGAAGGAAGCGAACTGCTTGATAAGTGCCACATTCCTCAACATTGAAAGAGATAAGCAAGGTTGAGTAAGGATTCATTTTTTCTTCCAGTGTTTCCTGTCTCCAAAGATTCTTGATGCCAACAAGTTCCTCACATAGTGACAATGACATACAAGATCCATGCACATATGTATTTAACAGTGCTAAGAATGAGATTAACTGCCCTTCCTTTGTTGAGACATCAAGGTCTTTTAGAGTGTTGCACACAAGGTTTTCTATGTATTTTTCACTGAAGTCATTAGTCATGATCATAAAGGCATAGAATGTTTCAGGTTTTTCATGGTTGCCTTTGAGTTCCTTCAGCTTCATCTGGAAAAAGCCCTGCTCCTTTGTGGATAGTTTGTTGGTAATGAAAACACTGTCAATTCTGCTCTTTCTGGAGCTCTCACATGGAAACTGTGATCTCTCACAGTTAAGAATGATCACCATCAAACTCTCCTGTTTTTTTTTCCCATGTGCTGCACAGAGTATGCACCGCTGTAGGTCCTCAACATCATCCCAGTTATCCACTAAAAGGAGAACAGGAGTGTAAGTTGATGGTTCTTCCTTTCCATAGGTCAGCAATTGTATGACTTGGACTGCTATTTCACTACTTTGCGCAGAATTATTTTTCAAGATGGCACACCTGAATTTTCGTCTCAGGTTCCACAACACATGCATGGCCAGCGTAGTTCCACCACAGCCAGGGTGATGGAACAAATTAATTGTTACACATGGGGATGAGTAACCCTCTGTTGGTGTTATGAGGTTGTGTAGTTCCTCATACTTATCACGTTTTATGAATGGAATGGACCCTGGTCTTTCTGACAAGTAGAAGTTCCACCATTTCACTTGGCCACCTCTGTAAAAGTCTTCCTCAGTTTTGTTCTTGAATTGCTTGAAAGAATCCATTGTTTCAATCTCTGTATTTTCACATTCATTCTCAGCAAGTATTTCAAGGACCGTCATCTGAGCCTCATCCTTTTTTGTAAGACGGACTGAGCTAGAGCCAATGGAGGGCAGGTATCTGTTCGCTGAACTTGTTTGAGGCTCCCTTGTTTTCTGAATGGTGCAATTGATCTCATTTAGACTTAACTCATAAATACATTTACTTGTGATATCAATTTTACACCGAGTTTGTACTACGTGTTTCCATTGTTCAAATACTGTTAAATCTTTACATATACAAAGCATGTTGTCATCCCCTTCAAGTTTTTGGTAAATTGCGCAGAATGTCTCAGTGATTGGGCTAGACATGTCATTCACAGCTGAGTGGAGTAAAAACACAACCACTAGTTTGTCCTTTGATATAATGTCAGGCTTGCAAATAAAAGAAATCATTTCACTGACTTCTGTGGCACGTTTTTTCAGCCATTCACCATCGCTGAAAGGCATATCTGCTTCAGTTTCATTGACTTGACCATTACAAAAAACCCAGCTGGTCTGTTTAAACAAGTTCAGTTTGCTAATAACTGTAGAGATAGTGTTGTCTGTAGTGTTGTACAACCGTGGGTAGTGTATATTAGCCATACGATCTTTGCGATAGTAACTGCAGGTTCCATTCTTTTGGGACTCTGGATCAAAATCAAGGACCACAAACAATTTAAGGTCTTTCAAAAAACTCAGATGCTCTAGTTGATTGACATGACACTTGTTTGTGATGACAATAAACTGTAGAGAGTTTTCAAGAATGTCCCTCCCATGAGTGATAAGTTGTTTAAGTCTCTGACCTTGAGAGCTTTGTCCTATAGATGGACTGTCCTTCTCCTCTGCTGACTTTCTAGATAAAGCCCAAGTCTTCACATCATCTGTTACTTTCTTCATTTTCTCTTGAACAGACCTAGGATTTTTATCAGCAAGAATATTGATGGTGTTTGCCCCAGAGCGAATAAAAAGGCATTCTGTTTTACACTTCTTCCCCTCCTCCTTTACTGTAACAGTATAAAAAAGCTTTTCCAAAGTTTCAGAATAATTTGGGACAACATCAACTTCAATAACCCACTTGTCCACATTGATATTGTCTGGACATTTTACCTGAAAGAATTTGGGAGGCCTAATGCATGTCTTGGCAATATTGGTGTTTTCTTCAAAGTGCTCCTTGAGACGCTTATCAAATTCATCCACGTATTTATCAGGCGATGTCAACTCTAATCCAATAATTTGTCCATGTTCATACTGTGGCTTGTCTCCGACTCCAAAATGGATAGTTCCATTTGTTCGAGAATTCATGCATGCTGCAGCAAACCGAAATACTTCATCTGTGAATTTTTTAAGGATATCCTTCTCTGAAGCATTCTCTGTGTTTCCCATGAGCTTGTACTCATGCACAGGGTCAACAAGATTGCTTGGACCCGTTTCAGGAGGAAGTAGTTCATTTTGTATATATTCAAATGTTGTGCTGATTTCATCAAAAGGACGGGGCTTGCACACACATTTTACAATGTTCTTTGACATGTCCAATAAGTTCTCTGAAGTGTTACTCTGACCCAGGTGCTCTTTAGTCTCCATCCTGACATTTTTTGCATTTGTTGAGCATGGCAACAAAGTTTTTGATTGTGCACTTCTTGCCCCATCTCCTTTCTTGTACTTGAAGTCAATCAGATCCTTTAATATTAAAGCCTCTTCCTCTTGAATGTTTAGTGTATCATGCAATAACTCCTGTCCACCACTTTTTGGTATGTCCTCTGAAGCCCATGACAATGTGTGTTCAACTGATTTACCATCAGAGTTTTCCTGAATGCTTAGGTGTGGGTGTATCTCAAGTTCAGCAGATGTGCTGGTAGGTTTTTCAACTGATGCTTTGTCTTGCTGAAACTGTTCTGTTGTAGAGGTCCCTGCTAATGCATCTGTATCATCAGGTATGGCACTGCTCCTGAACATTTTTAACTCAGACACTTTTTTAATTATTTGAACTGCAGGTCCATGCTTCCAACCGAGATCTATCAAGTCTTTTTTATCAAATGAGAGGAGACTTGCTCCTGAAACATCTTCATTGTAAAGAATATCAGCGTACTTCTGAGGGATTTTGACCACATCAATGAGCCATTGGCGAACATCCTCTTTGGTCCAGTCCTCTATTTTATGAAGTTGTGTCTCCATGTCTTCTGTTCTGCTATGTTGGGTACATTCTGCAAGCTGAAAGAAAAGAGATAAAAATGATTTAATATTGACATTCAGAGTTATAATTTTTACAATAAAAAGAACAAAATTCACGGTTCGGTTCGATATGACACAGTGGTTTCACGGTTCGGTTCGATATGACACAGTGGTGTCACGGTTCGGTAAATTTTCGATACATCAAAAAGAAAGAAATGCCAGAGAAATTTCCTTTAAATTTATTTATTTATTAAAACTAACATCATAAAGTATTATCTTTTTTTACTTTAAACAAAGATGGAGCTATACTTGACCCATCTTCTAGGGTGTCTTTTTAGCAACATATAAAACAAAAACAGCTCCTTATATAAAAAATGTAATGTAATATTGTAGTAGTTATAAACAAATAAAAAGAAAAGATGGACTCGTAAAGGAATAGTGTGACGGGGCTCAATTACATCAAAGAGTATAGAAGCCAAGAAGGGAAAACCCATTGCATTATCAAGGCAACGACTGATGCTTTTGTATTACATTCCAAAGAGCGGCCGTTATCAGCCCTGAAGTGGAAAATGAGACCGCGTACAAGCTGGCCTGGAACGGTTACGCAATAAACTGTTCAGCCCGATGGTGGATAAGCAGAGAAACACACACTTCAATCTATCCCTGCAGCATTAGCCGCTTTTCCACCATTGGGCCGAATGGTTCTCACTGCGTAACCGCTCCATTCCATGCCGGTCCGGATCAGCTGGTACGGTTACGGTTTCATTTTCCTCTGTGGGGCTGATAATGACCGCTCTTTGGAATGTAATATAAAAACATNGGCAATGAGTGTACAAGTTCATGACAAACTGTCACATCTGTCCTGTTTAACTTCTAGATGATGAGCTCATTAAACACTTCAGAAGTAGAAATTGCATTTATCAAAACTCATATGATCTTATAAAAATAATCCAAATTGCAAACTAAATCTATATTGTAATTTTTATATATTCTGGGGGCTGTATTCTAGCTGAGCCCCCAGCGTGAGTTTAAGGCGACCATTATTTTAGAACATTACTTTATAATGTATTAATTCCTTGGAGACATGTCATGCAGCTGACAGATGTAGGTATCACGTTTATTTAGTTTTTCCTTTTTTATTCAAAATATTCACAAACCTGTTAACTATATCATGAATTTTATGATATAAATACGAAAAATAAATATACTTTATTTTTGACACAAAATCCTAGGTTTCGGTCATGACTACACATTTTCGGTAGTGACAGTAATGTGTTGTTAGCCACCACATCACATTACAGAATTTGAACTTGCATACTAAAACATATTAAAATACTAATAATTTGCATAACTGTACTTAAATTTTATTTCCCCAAATAAATGATTGTGTGTTCCTTTTTGTCACTATCAAAACAATAATGACATGTTTCAGTCATAACTGTTTCGGTAGTGACCATTTTAAATACTTTTGAGCCTAGCTCAAAGATGCTATTCAGCACATGGTTAGCTAGCACAGTTCAGAACAGTTGTACACAGAGAGAGAGAAAAAAAACCTACATTTTATTTAATAACACTCAAAAAAACAATTATGTCACAACCAAAACTTCACCACTTGTTTCGGTCGTGACTGTTTCGGCAGTGGCAATTTTGGAAGCAAAGCTTTAGAAGCAGCCATACTCCGTGTTGAGTGTGCCCGAACCATAAGGGGTGAAGGCTGGATGGCTGACCTATAAGCAAATAATATAGCCTCACCTATCCTTTTACTCATAGTCTGCTTAGATGCAGAGTACCCCTTTTTTGGGGACCTGAAGCACACAAATAATTGATCAGATTTACGAGTATCTTCTGGTCTGAGTTTTGAAATGGAGGCAGGTAGAAGGCCTCCAGCATAACAGGGCTCGCCACATTAATGGGAACCTTGGGAACGTAACCTTCCCTAGGAAACAGGAAGGCTTTCACTATGCCTGGTGCAAAATTAATGTAGGAAGGGGATACCAAAAATGCCTGTAGGTCTTCAACTCTCTTGAGAGACGAAATAGAGAGGAGGAACACCATCTTGAGCGTAAGGAACTTCTCGGGAACCTCCTCAATAGGCTCAAATGGAGCCAGGGAAAGGCCTTCTAAAACTATGGCCAAATAATATGTCGGCACCCTCGAACGTGCCGCAGGCCTCAGCCTTAGAGTGCCACGGAGGAAGCGAGTTACCCATGGGTGTCTCCGAATTGACATACCAACTAAAGCAGTTAGTTCCCATTCGGGGGAAAGGGATACAGACGAAGCCTCGGCCACGTCTGTACCAGGGGGGCTGGATACGTAAGGTAGTAAAATAGTTGGCAAGTGAGTCTTCTCTAAAGACACAAACAGATCCACTTTTGCTTGACTAAAGCGCTCCGAGAGGAGCTCCACCACCTCGGGGTGAAGTCTCCATTCCCCGGGCCTTAGCCCCTGTCTTGACAGGATGAATCAGGCACCCTGGGATGTAAACTGCTCTTAGTGATAAGTTTCCCTTGGGCCCACAAGAGGATCTGGTGAGCCAATCTGCATAATGGGCATGAATGCATTGATGGTTTATGTACGATATCCGCACGGACCAACACACGGTGGCCCTTCAGGTCTGGGAGGAAGTGTTTGAGTGCCAGGAACACAGCCATCATCTCTAACTGGTTTATATGCTAGTGCCTCCAAACTTTAAACTTGGCACAATGCAGTCAGGCAAGTACTGTTCTTCTGGCAACCGCCAAACCCAGAATCATCCATCGGATTGCCAGACAGAGAAGCGTGATTAGTCACTCCAGAGAACATGTCTCCACTCTATATTTTTTTCAGCGTGCATGTTAACTATGGCGTTCTGCCTGTTTCTTTAATTTAACACTGTTATGAGGTGTCGTTTATACATTTGCTTTGCTAACTAAGCAAACAGTCGTGTCGATCGTCGAGCACCTTGCCGTGAGCAGAAGCCGTGATCAATGACGTGTGATAAGAAGAGTGACACTTTCGTCGTCCCCTTCCTGCCTGAGAAGCTAAGTGACGTCTGAAATAACTTTGCCAGTTCGTTGTTATTTTGTAATTGTCTGAAAGTCTATAAAATAGTGTTTTTGTTTTGAGCAAAAAGAAAAAAACATTGTTAACATTTTATCACCTTAAAAACGCTGAATATTTCTCCATTTCCTAATTTTGTTTAAATGGTCAGAATATGTTGACAAAAACATGACCTACACTGCAACATATTAGCCAATTAATGAACTGACATTAGAAGATGTGCTTGACATGTCTTAATGTCCTAAAATGATAACCAGAGACAACTAATTCACACATTTCTCTTGTCATAAACACTACTGCTAATATAATGGCAGGATAATCCAAGTAAAACAACATGTTGTTTAAGTGTTTTGTCCCCCATAGAAACCAGTTATATAAGTAAAGTGCATGATGCATTAAAGAAAGATTTACCCATTTAAACTTGTTTTTAATTATTCAGTTTGGGTTAAAGTATGATGTATTATAAAAAACTAAAGTAAACTAGNAAAATATTATATATATATTATATATATATATACACACACACACACATTCATACATTCTTTTAGTTATTACACAGAGATGTATATATAGGCTGCAGCATACCCAGCAGATGATGTAAAACACAAAGCTTCCCTCAATCGTGTGCAACAATGGATGACACAAGGCATTTATTTATTTATTTATTTTTTACATTTATATGCGAATGTTGTACACCTCCCCATGTTAATGCACTTTCAAGACTATCAAGTTTATAAATTACCAATTTATAAAAACATTCCATGAAGCTCTCTACGCACTGTTCATCAGCTAATCTGAAGGCCACACAAAGTTTGGAGGTCTGTAGCTATTGACTCTGCAGAAAGTTGGCGACTTCTGCGCACTGTGCTTCTCAGCATGTGCTGACCCCGCTCTGTGATTTTACGTGGCCTACCACTTCATGGCTAAGTTGCTGTTGTTCCATATTGCTTCTACTTTGTTATGATACCACTAACAGTTGACCGTGGAATATTTCACGAATAGACTTATTGCACAGGTGGCATCCTATCACGGTACCACGCTTGAATTCACTGAGCTCCTGAGAGCGACCCATTCTTTCACAAATGTTTGTAGAAGCAGTCTGCATGCCTAGGTGCTAGGTGCTTATTAATGAAATATATTTTGAAAATTACTCTACTTCTGAGGTTACAACCATTTAAATATAATTTTTTTAGTAAACAACAACATACCTTTATATGTTCTGGATCATCTGATCCTTCTGCTTTCTCCATCTCTACTATTTAGTCCTTCATCATGACATCTTTAGCATGCTGAAAGAAAAATTAAATGTGTTGGTTGCTTTTTTGAATGCAAAAAAAAAAAAGAAAAAAAAAAAAAGAAAAAAGCATCCACCTAGCAACACCCTGGCAACCAGCCACCACATCCTAGCACTGTGGNTGTGTGTTTGTATATATATATATATATATATATATATATATACACACACACAGGTTTATATATATATGTGAGGAAAAAATTATATGCTTTTGAGGATCAAGCTAACTAGTGAGAACATTTTAGGTGGTCTTCACTTTTTTTAAAGTCTCAGTCTCATCGGTCAAATCATGTTTAGCTTTAAATCTACTCATATGTATGGAGCATCGTCTCATGAAGCAAGCTGAACAAGATTTGGGTTGACAAAACCAATCCAATCTAATCCAACATGGTAGAGACTGGGTTCAAAGTTTGCTATAAACTTTTACTGCTTGCGTTACAGTTCGCCTACTTGTACTATGCACTAAAAGTATGTACTTTGTTTCCTGTGAGGATAAAGTAAATACTTCTGTGTAGCAATAGTATTCAAGGATTGAAGGGGATAGAGAGATTTATTTGTTCCTTAATCTATTTTTTTCTTCTATTATTTCTTTTAATTTATGGTATC
>RJVU01070304.1:139048-151234 GCA_003731715.1 Anabarilius grahami
ATATTATAAAAGCCGTTCTCTTTTAAGTTTCTAGTGACATGGACTAACATCTTTCATGTTTATGAATGTTTAGCATGAAGCTAAGTTTACTTACCTTTACATGTGTTTAAAAATCCTTCCTCAGCTGAAGTAGATCGCCATGGGAAAGAAGCTTTGTCTCACTACAGTACATAAGTTAAATGTAAGCATTGTTTCTACTCTTTCCACTGAGTAAATAAATTTGCTGTTGTTTGCCTTTCAAAAAAGGCTTCCTGCTTCCTGAACTCTTAAAAACCTGTCAAACTGGTCTCAACACTCTCACTGTAAATTCAAGCAGGGTTGGCCCATGGCGTAGATGACATAGTGTGGAGTCAAAATTATGACACATGAAGTTGCAAAAAAATAAAGTAATGCAATACAAAGATGTATTTAATTGCAAAAAGCTATGCATGTTGTAAACGAAACCCAAGAACTGTGATCTGTTTTTCCTCTGCAGCAGATTAACAAATCTTTTGCAACACTTAAAGGTGCTAAAGAGGATGTTTTGTTTTATACATTTTTGCAGTATTACTTGAAACTGTCTTTACTAACTGATAAAAGACTATTTATTAGGTGCACTGAAAGGAATATTATTAATACACATCATCTGTGCACGAGGTAGGGCCTTAAAAACATCAGCCAATCGTTTACGCGATCATCGTGTAAACGATTGGTCCTCTGGCTTGTCAATCACTGCCATTACGTTCCTTGTGAGAGACGTCTGCGGATTGGCCCTCTGGCTTGTCAATCACTGCCATGACGTTCCTTGTGAAAGGCGCGCGGCTGCTCGCTCCAGTAACTTTCCACAGGCGCCACATGCAATGTTTTTGTCAGGAGACAGGAGTAACAACTGCAGATTATGAGTTACCTGCGGTGAGTCCAACATAATGAATCACTTAACGATTGTAAGGCCGATTATGAATGTAAATTGATACTTATGACTGATCGCGCTCAAACACGTCCAGTCAGAGCCAGTTGCGTTCAGTCTGCGATTACAGTCGGTGTTCAAATTCCATGTGAAAGTATATAAATCTGCTTCAGGAGCAGGAAACAATCGCTGTATGTTGAGCACAGTCAGAATGTTTTAGCTAGTCGTTAAATGTGTGCCCGGCTTAATAACACAGCGAATGCCGGTGGTAAACACTCGTGTTCCAATACTCCTGCTCCAATACTCCTGCACGAGTTTTGGGAGGCGTTCCCTTGAAAAGAGCTGTGAAGGAGGGGGGTTGTTCTTATGCATGCGCTCATTTTAAAAACTCAGTCGACAAAAAGATCCTCTGTACCACCTTTAAAGGGATAGTTCACCCAAAAATTTAAATTATCCCATGATTTACTCACCCTCAAGCCATCGTAGGTGTATATGACTATCTTCTTTCAGACAAACACAATCCGAGATATATTTAAAAAAATATACTTTGTCCTCCCAGGTTTATAATGGTTGTGAATGGTAGCCCAAATTCTGAAGACAGAAAAAATGCATCCAGCCATAAAAAAATAAATCCATACGACTCCAGAGGGTAAATAAAAGTCTTTTGAAACGAAGGAATGCATTTTCGTAAGAAAAATACTGATATTTAAAACTTTATAAATTCATATGCAATGACAAAAGCGGAGGCACAGAGGAGAGAGCAAAACAAAATGTCTCAGGTTATGCATGTAACCATGGTTCTGTCACAGACACGTCAGGCTCCACCGTTCACCAATCACAACGCACTCTATCACCAGAATACTAATCACCGCCACCTGCACCTCATCATCAGACTAATCAGCAGCACTACTTAGAGCACACACACACAGCACTCCATGTCCGGTCTCGTTTACAGATACTTCAGTAATGCTTACCTCACGGACTCCCTGCTTAAGACTTACCTGTATCCAGCGTGCCTCCTTCCCTCTGTGTCTCCTGTCTACTGTGTGTGAGTGCTCAACCCATCTCCAGCGATCTCCAGCTCCAGCGTGTTCTCCGTCTTCCATATCTGCCAAGGACAAGGACAGTAACTATCTCCATTCTACTCATACATCCATCTACGTTACAACTCTGCTTACCTGATTACTGCTTCATGCTCTACTGGTGTCAATAAACTCCCATTGCCTTTTACATCTGTGTCTGACTCCTGTGTACCGTAACAGGTTCCCTGAGAAGGGGAACGAGACACTGCGTCCAAAGGCACTTTGCGGAATGCCTTGGCGTGATGTCTGATGTAAGAATAGAAACGTGACAATGACATTGGCCTGCGACAGCCCATAATGTCACACCTAGTGCATATAAAGTATAAAGGATATATAGTGTAAAGGGAGCACCTGGAGTACACGTCATCAGCATTTCTCTGAAGGTGACCTGGCCGGGTAAACCGAAGCATGGCAGCGAGATGCAGTGTCTTGTTCCCCTTCTCAGGGAACCATGGTTATATGCGTAACCTGAGACTTTCCCTTTCGAATGGGAACTCGCACTGCGTCCAAAGACACTTTGGGGAACGCCATGCTGAGAGAATAACCGCCTAGATGTGCCGCCTGTGATTATTGTTTTATGTATTTAATTTTACTTTTGTTATTATTTTTGTTTATTGTGTGCTGCTACCTTGGCCAGGGCTCACTTGCAAATGAGATATCTATCTCAATGTGATTTTCTTCCCTGGTTAAATAAAGGTATAATAATAAAATAGGATGACAAGCACAGGAAGGCAAATGGGAAAATACCGGAAGCCAAATCCCTCACCAAGTCAGTCCGGCTGTTGGTGACACTCTTCCAACCATCAAATGGTAGCTTAACAGTGCAGAAACGGTTTATCAAGACGGCCTAAAAGGGCTGAACGCATGATGTCACTGATACACTGTAGTTCAAGACTGCCCAAAAGAGCAGAGGCCTCAGCACAAAGACCCTCTTATAATGAGAGGAGGGCAAACTCACTCAAATCAAAAAGGCAATTTACCAAGGCGGCCTCAAAGAAGGCCGAACACTTGATGTCGCTGTCTAAAATGAACCCATGTGAGCAGTGGCCACTGCAGAAGGATCCTCTATAGTGAGAGGAGGCCAGGCATGCTCAACCAATAGACAGGTCATCAAGGAGGCTAAGAAGGCCAAACTTGAAAAGCAGCCCAGACTGGGCTCAAATGAGCGGTGGCCCTCAGCAGAATGACTCACACAAATAAAGACAGTTTATCAAGGCGGCATCACAGAGGGTAGAGCACTCGATGCCACTGTCTAAAATGAACCCATGTGAGCAGTGGCCATTGCAAAAGGGATCCTCTATCGTGAGAGAAGGACAAGCAAGCTCAACAAATAGACCACTCATCAAGGTGGCTAAGGAAGGCCAAACTTGAAAAGCAGCCTAGTTAGGGCTCAAATGAACGGAGGCCCCAGCAGAGAGATTGTCTATAACAAATGAGGCCAAACACACTCAAATTAATGACAGTTTATCAAGGCGGCTTGACAAAAAAGCCGAATGGTTGATATTACTGACTGAATATGCCAGTCAAGCTGAACCCAAGAGATAGGTTATCATGGGTGGCTTAAAGGAGCCAACAGACATAAAATCCAGATGAGCTGTTGACAATAATCAGCAAGTTCAGCGGTGAAATTAGCTTGTGGCAAGACTTTTGGAATCAGTTTGAAAGCGCTATTCACAAAAATGACGCGCTGAGCAAAACAGAGAAGTTTAATTACTTAAAGACGTATCTAACCGGCGCTGCTTCAAAGGCAATAGCGGGACTGATGATGACAGACCGCAATTATGATCACGCGATCGATCTGCTTCAGAACCGGTTCGGAAGAAAGGATCTGCTCATTAACGCGCATATGACTAAGTTGCTGAATCTCTGCCCAGTAAAGAAATCACATGATGTCGCTGCTCTGAGACAGCTTTACGATGAATGTGAAGTGCAGATCCGTAGCTTGGAATCACTGGGTGTCGTTTCAGAGGCATATGGGAGCCTGTTATGTCCTGTTCTGCTACAGATGATTCCAGATGACATTGCTCTTCAGTACAGTCGTCAAAGAGGAACCAGCGATGAATGGAAGGTCTCAGAAGTTATGGAATTTCTGCAGAAAGAGATTCTGAGCAGAGAAAGAGCCATGCAACTGATTAAGCCAAGTAATTCCAAAGACAGAGTTCAGCTATCACAAACCATTTAAAAGGCCAGACACATCAATTGAAATGAAGCAGAAAAAGCATCACATGCCGTCAGCTGCAGTACTGCAAACCACCAGTCAAAGAATACAGAACTGCCTTTTCTGTAACAGTGCAGCAAACTGACATTGCTGCACGGAAAGAAAAATTAATGAAAATGGGACGATGCTTTGTTTGTCTTGGGCCAAAGCACATTGCAAGATTCTGTAAGGCCAAAGTGTGCTGTATTGCGTGTGGAGGCAGACATCATAGTGCTGTGTGTGAGAAAAGAGAAACACACACTTCAGATGCTGACGACAAAGACAATGTAGTTTCTTCTTTTGCTTCACATTCTGTTAAGATACAACCCACTAAACAGAACAACACTGTGCTGCTTCAGACTGTAAGAGCATGGGCAGACGGACCTGGTGGACGTAAAAGCATTCGCTGCTTACTGGATGGTGGCAGTCAGAGAACCTTCATTAGTGAAAACACAGTAAGAGCTTTGAAATTACCTGTAATTAAACAAGAAACATTCACTCTGCATACCTTTGGCTCAGCAGCACCAATAACATCAAGGCGCAACACAGTAAAAGTAATTCTGCAGAGCATCTGGGACAAAGAGCAGAAAGTTGAAGTAGAAGCGCTCGAGACCCCCCAAGTATGCACCGCTGTGATGAAAATTCCAGGTGAGCACATCCAAGCAGAGCTGAAACGAAAAGGCTTGCAGTTGGCAGACTACCCAGACCCCAGCACTTGTGATACAGAGTTGTCAATGCTGATTGGTGCAGACTATTATTGGAGTATAGTGTCAGGCCTAGTAGAAAGAATCACAGATGCACTTGTGGCCATTGAGAGCATTTTTGGATGGTCAGTGCAGGGCCCAGTCACAATGTCCAGTGTTTCTGATGCAGCATGCTTGCACGTACAAATGAATAAAGATTCACTGGTCTCAGAACGTCTGAAGGCCTTCTGGGAAATCGAGTCCCTTGGCATCAACATGAAGCAGACAGACAGTCCTGAAGAGGAGGAGGCTCTTCATCTGTTTGAAAAGACAACTCAGTACAAAGATGGTCGATATGAAGTGGAGCTACCATGGCGTCCTGACAAACCAGAACTCCCAGATAACTACAGAATTGCAAAGAAAATATTTGAAGGACTGAAAAGAAAGTTGCAGTCAGATGTAGTGCTGTATCACAGATACAATGAAGTTGTGAATGATAACCTTGAGCAGGGCATCGTCGAAGACGTGGTGGAGGGCAGGTCGTCTCCAAATGCTGTGAAGTACTACATGCCCCATCATGCTGTTCTGCGGGAAGACAAGGTAACCACAAAGCTCAGAGTAGTGTTTGATGCCTCATCACATGACATTGGCTCTCCATCACTAAATGACTGTTTACTTACTGGTCCTAACCTGAATCCAGATCTGCTCAGCATACTGATAAAATTCAGACTAAATGAGATTGCATTTACCGCAGACATCAAGAAGGCTTTCTTGCAGATTTTTCTTGCTGAGAAGGACAGAGATGCAGTACGGTTCCTCTGGCTCACTGCACCACCCCATGAAGATGCAGGTGAGAAGCTGCGTGTGCTTCGGATGACGAGAGTGGTGTTTGGAGTGTCCCCCAGCCCATTCCTCCTGCCAGCTACAGTGAGAAAGCATCTGAAGGAATATGAAGCCCAACTACCTGAGGTAGTAAAGATAATAAAAGAATCACTTTATGTTGATGACTTAATCTCAAGTGTAAGTGATGCTGAAAATGCCTTCTCCATAACTACTGGTGCAAGAAAGATTATGTCTGCAGCTGGCATGGACCTTTGCAAGTGGACGACCAACTGTGCTGCATTAAAGGAGAAATGGAAGACAACAGTGAGTGAACTTGCAGAGGAGACAGAAACGCATGGATCTGTTTTGAAGGTATTAGGCTTGGTATGGAGAACTAAAACAGATGATTTCGTCTTTGATCTGACTGCATTGCTGGATGCTGTAGCTACAAGAGAAAATACCAAGAGAAGTGTTCTAAAGCTCTCTGCTCGCATATTCGACCTAATAGGCTTTCTTACCCCATTCACTGTGCGAGTGAAATGCCTTTTCCAAGAGATGTGGATACGAGGCCTTGGCTGGGATGAGGAGCTGCCCACAGATCTTGCACAAGAATGGCAAGGATGGTGTTCAGAACTTCCACAGATCCACCACATGATCATTCCTCGCTGGTATGGAATAAAATCTGAGCACAGACACGATGCACAACAACTCCACGTGTTCTGTGATGCAAGCGAGAAAGCTCACAGTACTGTAGCCTACCTTCTGTGAGTAGCTGATGATGGAACAAAGACCACATGCCTTGTCGCTTCAAAGTCCAGGGTAGCCCCCCTGAAGAAGATATCACTGCCTCGTCTTGAGCTCATGGGAGCACTGATAGGAGCAAGACTAGGAACCAGCCTGTTAAAGCCTTTGAATGTAGAGCCCCATCAAGTTCACATGTGGACAGATTCTATGATTGTACTGCAGTGGATTCGCAATCCAGCTCACAAATGGAAACAGTTTGTGTCAAATAGAGTATCTGAAATCCAGTCTCTAACCAACCCTGCAATGTGGTCTCACTGTAAAGGCAAGTTCAATCCGGCTGACCTCCCCACCAGAGGTCAGACTGCAGCTAAACTGAAGGAAAGTGAACTGTGGTGGAAGGGACCTTCATTTCTGACTGCACCGAATCTGTTGGAAGAGAACGATGAAGAAAAAAGCAAGGAAGATGTCACTAATGAGCAAAGGCAAGATCGGCAAATCACAGTGCAACTCAGTAGCAGCAGTGACCAAGAGGGAACAGATCCTGTGCTTGATTAAATGAAGTACAGCAAACTGAAGACAGTATTGCGAGTCACTGCTTGGATCAAACGGTTTGTGCACAATGCAAGTTCAAGCTCCAAGAGATTGAGGCTGAGAAGTACTGGATAAAAGTGACTCAAGATAGCAGCTTTAGCCATGAAATCAATTTGCTGAAAGCTGGTAAAACCCTGAACTCTGATTCAAAAATCAGAGACCTAAAACCATTCCTTGACAAAGATGAATTGCTCCGTGTTGGGGGCAGACTGCAACATCCATGGATTCTTCCCCGCAAAGACAGATATTGTGAGCTGCTGGTTCAGCACAACCATGAATTTATCATGCATTCTGGTCTGAGAGACACGCTAGTACAAATTAGAAGTAGACACTGGATTTTGCGAGGGAGACAAATTGTGAAGAGTATTCTGTCCAAATTTTCTGTGTGCAAAAGATTCAAGGCAAAGCCCACACAGCAGGACACTGCTCCATTACCACGAGACAGATTAACAGAAAGCCCTCCATTTAGTGGGGGTAACTGGTGTAGACTTTGCAGGTTCACTGTATGTGAAGAATAATCGTGTGCAATGCAAGGCTTATGTTGCCCTGTTCACATGTGCCGTCACTAGAGCAGTGCATTTGGAGCTGGTTTCAAGTCAGTCAACTGAAAGTTTCTTGTTAGCACTCAAACGATTTGTTTCCAGAAGAGGACTGTGCAGAGTAATTTATTCAGACAATGCCAAAACCTTTAAAAGAGCAAATCAAGACCTTAGCAAACTGTGGCAAGCCATCAAAGGTCCACAACTGCTGGAATACTTCTCAGGGAAGGGCATCAGCTGGCGTTTCATTGTGGAACGTGCAGCCTGGTGGGGTGGATTTTGGGAGAGGCTTGTAAGGTCTGTGAAAACGTGCCTGAGGAAGGTGCTAGGAAGAGCATCACTCACCTTTGAAGAAATGTCGACACTCCTCTCAGAAGTAGAGGCCACACTGAATTCTAGACCCCTTACCTTTGTCCACAATGAGATTGATGAGCCACAACCGCTAACACCTGCACACTTCTTGGTTGGTGAGCGACTTACTTCACTGCCCCCAAAACCATTTCCAGCAGACCATGATCATCCCACTGTCAGTAAAGAAGACATGACAAAAAGGTGGAGATACAGGAACCAACTCATGACCAATCTCTGGAATCGTTGGAGAAAGGATTATCTACTGGACCTGAAATCTGCACATTCCTGCAACACACAAAAACCTACTGAGTTAAAGATAGGTGACATAGTTCTCATCGGAGATGCCAACATTCCAAGACAAAGCTGGAAGTTAGGAAGAATTGAAGAGCTGTTTCAAGGCAGAGATGGAAAAGTTAGATCCTGTGCTGTTCGCACATCCACAAGGACTGTGTTAAAGAGACCCATTCAACTGCTTTACGCATTAGAGATTTAAGTTGATGAACAGTTGTTCATGGGGGGGAGGATGTTGTGAATTAATTAGAGTAATAATCATAATAACAGAGAAGGTTTAAATTGTCATATATTGGGTTGTTCAGCTTTAAGGAAAGTCTACCCATAATGCATAGTGAGCAAGTGAGAGTGTGCAGAAAGAACATGTGACTGATTCAATGTGTGTGCGCTGCATCTGTGTTATCCAGTTCATAAGCTTCAGTAAACAGTTTGTTTGTTTTATTTCAAGTCGTCAATGGTTATTATTGCTTACTAAGAAAAGACACGACAGAGACATCGAATTTGCCACAACACTATTAAAAGCCCCTCTCAGATCCCTTTAATTTTTCCTCATGTCCCGTCTCTTTTGGGACTTACTCCTTGTATCAGGAGGAGCCCGCAAGGCGACTCATTGTTTCTAGGCCTGCCTGTGGCCTGCAGACCCAGACGGCCCAGAACCCCCCGAGATTTGAGGCGTAGACCTGGAACGCCGCAGTATAAACCTCTCAAAAAACACTGACTGCACCCTCGCCTCTCTAAACTTATCGACCACCACCTCAACGGATGTGCCGAACAGCAGAGAGGGTGAGAATGGCGCATCGAGAAGAAAGCATTTTTCTTTCTCCACGATGTCGGCCAGATTAATTCACAGATGTCTCTCCGTGCCCACCATAGCTGCCAAAGCTTGACCAATCGCGGCAGCAGTTTGGTGGCCCGGAGAGCTAGATCTGTGGTGCGGCGCAGTTCTGTAATCGCCTCAGGGGAAAGACCCTGCCCATTATCTATGTCCTTAAGCAAGCCTGATAAGCTTGTAATGCAGTGTTATAAAACTCCACCAGCCTGACCTGCAGCCGCGTACGCCCTGCGTTAAGCTTAGATGTCATTATTAGTGGCTTAGACAGCAGGGTTGTAGTCTTTAACATTGATGCATCCCCCATTGAGAGATAGCTTGAGAATGTCTCTTCAATGGGAGACATCAATGCATATCCGTGCTCACGCAATCCCTCCACATTCGCATAATTTGAATGCTAAAAGGGTTATATGCGAGCCGAATATGGTTTCTTTCAGGACCTTTGAACCTCAGCATGGAGGTCCGGAAGAAACGGAAGACTCCTGAGAGCTTGGCGTTTATGGCCAGCCAAGAAAAGCTTGCCTAATCTGCTGCGAGGGAACTGTGGCATTTTGCGCTTCCATGGGAGATCTAACCGCTGTGTAGCATGGGCCATAACCTCAAGCAGCTCACTGTGTGCAGAGCAGGCAGGCTGCGAAGGCTACATAAGAATGTCCTCACCCAGCGCAGCCTCTTCCTGGCTCGAAGCCAGAAGAAAGCTATCCGCCAGATCAGATGATTCTAAAGAAAGAACACCCTCATCTGGCTAAGGCTCACGTCGGCGACAAAGGAATGAGAAAGAGACATACCTCGTTCAAATCCTTCGACAGCTCGACCTGAGAGCCCCAGGATCTAAATCTCTGCTGTGCCTCAGCTGCAGCAGGTTCCGATTCCCTCAAGAAAAGGGCCAGGCGTGAATGGAACTTTTATTATTCTAATTAAAAAAATTAAATTATAAATCTTGAAGGACTAAGGACACCTGTTAATTTATTAACTTTTTTATTGAATTTTGATGTTATGTAAAACAAAATGTCCTCCACTGTTTTGTACTGTAGTAAAATTAATGCAAAACCCGACACTTATTAAAAATCTAAACCTTGACAAAAAGTAGTTTGAGAATGTCTAAGTATAATTCCAAATCCACAACTTAATATAAGATTAAGTATTTGTAAAAAAAACACTTGAGAATTTATAAGCCACTTTATATAGAACTATATAGGAATCTAGTGGTTACACAATGCATTACATAAGTTTTTATTTTTTTACTCCCACCAGATGACACTAATCTACCTTTAAAATATTGGATTTTAATTGCCTTGTCTCTATTTTAACATGGGATACTGCTTTTTATATATGGCATATTTTTTTTCAATGGGGAAAAATAGCTAATAAAAACAGTTTAAAATATAGCTGCAAGCAGCAATTACGGGGCCAAGCACAAAAACGGCACAATAAGCCAGCAAAAGAGCTGAAAAATGATTAGAAAAATGATTAAAAAAATGAGGGTTTACTGGTTCATTACTTTCGACCAATAGGTGGCGTTGTAACCAAATTAATGTGGTATGGTCAGAGTGAGGTGACAATGACACTTGCAAAGTTTGGTCTCAATATGTCAAAGCATTGCAGAGATACAGCTTCAAGAGTCATTTTTGCATCATGCCTCAAATTCATTGCTCTGGTGTACAAAAATGGTTTGACGTATTGACTTGAAATCCATAACATTTTGTCGGCATGGTCGGAAGATGATACGGTTAAATTTTGGCGAAAATCTGAGCTACGGTCTAGGAGGAGTTCAAAAAAGTAGGTTTTTAAAGAAAAATAATATGGCGGACAGGAAGTTCAGCCGACTATGGCAAATTTGATATTTGTGTTCTCGGCATGACCCAAGGAATCAACTGAGACCAGTTTCACTACAATCGGTTAATAAAGTCTAAAGTTATTAGCATTTTTGTAAATTTTGTTATAACTTTTGACCACAAGGTGGCGCTGCGCCAAAACTTATTGAGTATTGTAAGGACATGGTGCCAAAGACGCATACAGAGTTTCGTAACGATACGCTAATGTGTTCGTAAATTACAGCATTTTAGCACAAAATTCAAAATGGCCGATGGCCAAAATGTCCGATATGGTAAAATTGGACATCATTTGACTCGGCATGATGCCCCGAATCTAACGAGACCAAACTTATGATATTTGGACAAACTCATCAGAAGTTATAAGCAAAAATATCCATTTTTCATATCTCCACTCGAGTAGGTGGCGCTGTGCCGAAATACTGCATGATACCTCAGGTCATGCTTGTGATGACGTGTTCCAAGTTTGGTCTGAATACTATAAAGCGTTGCGGAGATACAGCTTTATGTATATTTTCGCAAGCACAACATAAAATTAGTTCGCGTGTTTTACGAAAACGGTTTGAGGAATCGACTTGAATTCCATAATTTTTGTCGGCATGGTCTGAAGATGATTTGGTTAAATTTTCATGAAAATCGGAGTAACGGCCTAGGAGGAGTTAGAAAAAGTATGTTTTTAAGAAAATTCAAAATGGCGGAAACATTTTCATAACGGAAAACGACGTCATATGGTGCATTCGAATCGGCTTGGCCCAATGAATCAGAGGAAAAATGAATTTTGTTTCTAGCCCTTACGGTTCAAAAGTTATTAGCATAAACATAAGTGCAAATTTGGACAGCTGGTGGTGCTAGAGGGATTGAGTTAGAGACTCCAAATTTGCTATGGACAAAGGTCAGACTGTCCTCTAACTGTGTGCCAACTTTCTCGCAAGCGGTTCTATTGGCTGCCATAGACTTCAAGAGCGGAAGAAGAAGAATAATAAAAAGAAATCTAACAGATACAATAGGTGCCTAAGCACCTTCGGTGCTTGGCCCCTAATAATGCATAGTATCATAAAATACTCTCAAAACGTCTGAGGTTACATATGTAACCATGGTTCCCTGAGAATGGGAATGAGATGTTGCATTACCTGCATAACCTGAGATGTTCCCTTTTGAATGGGAATTCATGCTGCATCCCCTAGAGGGCACTATGGGGAACAGTATACTCACGTAGTAGATGGCCGAGCTCTAGGAGCAGAGGCCTCAGCAGGAAAACTCTAAAATGAGAAGAAGCCTAACTACACCCCATGCTCAGGATAACCTGTAAGGAGGCTAACAGAAAGCACCTATAATCTTC
>RJVU01070304.1:151327-169606 GCA_003731715.1 Anabarilius grahami
CCACAAAGAGCCTAACAACTCAGCAAACAATAACCAAGCTCTAGGAGCGAAAGCCTAGCATAACGACTCGAGGAGACTACTGATACTCCACGCTAAGGAAATCATGCAAGGAGGCCCACAGAGAGCCTACTACTCGCAATGCTATCCTAGCAGAGCTCCAGGTAGCGTAGGCCTCAGTAAGATAACTCTCCAGCGAGAGGAGGCCTAGGAACACTTGTAGTAGTCAAGGAGGCTCACAGAGAGCCTAACAACTCAGCAACACTGTGTGATGGATTTCTGAGGACAGAGGCGTCAACATGACAACTCTCTAAAGCGAGAGGAGGCCTAACTACATCCTAAACTCAGAACGGCTTATCAAGGAGGCTTACAGAAAGCCTAACGACTTCATGGCGGTATCAGAGTGGAGCTCCTTTTTGAACCTGCCATTCAGCAGAACATAAAAACCCAAATGACCAGGTTGGAGCCTTCAATGAGGATGCCTCAGATGCTGAGAAACAGTAGAAAGACATCAACACATTTCCACCAATTACAGAATCCCTTATGATCTTTATGCATGGAGATCAAAGGAAAAACAGAAGGCACACAGGGGCAGGCAGTAAGTACAGGCAGAAATTGTTTTCCACAAACCCTGTCTCATGCAGCCAAAACAGATCTAATCTGTCACTGGCACAAGCTATAACTTTAATAACTCGTCCGTGCTCTGCCTACAACCCCTGTGCTTAATCCCACCTCACCGTAATGGCGGTCGCAGGCGCTCAACTCTCATACCTCAAGAGAGAGCCAAGCCCGGGTAGAACCAATTAATGTAAAAGCGTGCATTTAACCCTCACATTCTGCTCCCCCATGAGCTAAACGCGTGTGCTCCCCAACTCGTGTACAAACAAACAGGGTCCTGAAGACAAGAAGAGAATGACGCATTTCTCAGGTTCCATTTCATCTGTATTATCATGCAAATAATTGAATGCGCCCCAGACAAAAATGCATGTTTGAGCTGTTTTAACTGAAAGCAACTTTTACTGACAGATCTTAAAATATGTCAGTGCTGCTGTTTTGTCTCAAGATGCACACCAGTAATGTTTTTTTTTACTAGGGTACATTTATAAAAGCTACTTAAACTCCCTAATTGAACTAAGGCGTAATCCTGGCTTAGTTTAACAGAGAAAGCATGTCAGCTTACTTTAATAGATTGTATACCATCTGCCAAAAGCAACAACCTCAGCAGATGTAAAATCTGCAACAATTTTACACCTGTGAGCAGCTCACATCCTTAAAGCTGTGTCTTCAGATTTTCAAAGGAAGACAAGTGATAAAGGGCTGAAAAATGTTGGAACGTGTTTTTGGCAGGATGCAAAAACACTGTTAATCTGGATGATGCCATTCTGCATGGTTTTTCTTGCAAGACATGTCAGTTAAAATGGCCTCATTACAAATGAAGATGCTATTCTTCAGGACGTGGGAGATGGATGAAAATCTCATGCAATTGTTGCAATTGATAAATTAATCAAAAACAATTGCTCCATTTTCCAAACTTTTCAGAAAGATCTATGATGATGTCATTGATGTTGTTTTTCATCTTCCAAAACAGCTGAGTAGTGAAAATCCTTATTTTCCAAATGTAATCACATTCCTTCTGGAAAATTACATGGGGATCTATCCACTTTGGAGCAGGTTCAACTAAGAGAAATGAAAAGATATGCATGTGACATGACAGAGTCACTACTTCCTTCAGTAGAAAACTACAAAACAAGAGACAAACCGTCATGTGGAAAAATGGTTTGGCATTGTAAAAGCAAACAGGTAAGCGCAAACATCCTTGAAGGGGCGTTTCAGGGAATACATCATGAGGAACAATCTTCCAGAAGATATCCTCATTAGACATAAGCCGTCAGGTCATGTGGTATTTGCAGAGGAGAGGTGGGGAAAATGGACAAAAACAAACAAAAAAAACAAAGTGCTGGTAAATCACACTTTTACAGAGCTTCCCCTCAAATGCCCACACCTGTGGTCCAAAGAACAGCACTTTTACCACTCTATAAAACAAACATGACATTCCCAATAAGCTGAGGCTAAGTGGAACGGGCACATCAAAAATTAAATCATATGGATAAAGCCAGCTTCAATCTCTAAAGTGAGGAGACATAGGAGGAACATCACTGGGCAGAGGGCCACTGTTTTCAGTGGCAATATCACCATATGTGCTGCCATATCCAATGATGGTGTCCTTTGCCACGTACCAATTATCGGCCCATACAATACATAACACCTCATCACATTTCTTGATGCACTGAATGAAAGACTGGTTCCAACTGAAGAGAGAGGACATACAGAGTCATGCCAAGCCTCAACAGCCATCATTTGGGACAATGTTGCCTTCCACCACTCTCACCTTGTGAATAAATGGATTGCAGCATGGTTTGTATATTGTTACGAACCCCACTTCTAAAGAGCTCGCTAGGGAAAGGGGTAAGCAACATAAAAGGACACGCGAGACAAAGAGAAACAATTTATCCGTTTATTAATGCCGCAGCACTCGCGTATCACAGGCAACTGTTCAGATAGTATAGAACCAGCTCTCTGACATAACATGAAACAAACAAACGCACAGATCAACAAAACAAAAATAAGACAAATAAACAAAACACTTAACAACAGCGGGCCATCAGGACGCACACAGAACTCGTCGGACAAAAGCTGGCCGTCTGCGTCAGCTTACCGCACGAGCCCTCTCTCTCAAGTGTGCGCCACGCTCACGTAGAGCTAAAGACAGTGGCAGTGGCAGCTCCACGACAGGTGTTGTTGTCATTGGGGATTCCCAAGTGCGCACCACGCTCACATAAAGCCAAAGACAGTGGCAGTGGCGGCCTGGCGACTGGAGATGAAGTCGTTGGAATTTCTCAAGCGTGCACCACGCTCACATAGAGCTAAAAACAGCAGCAGTGGTGACTTGGCAACTGGAATTATGATGGAGACAGCCCAAGTTCGACACTCCACCCTCTTATATCCAGCCCAGCGCGTCGCAAGTGAATGGGCCGCAGGTGCACAGGGGCGGAGCCCACCCTCGGGAGGAGAGAAAGAACCAAATCAATACAAAGCAAAAAGTACACACCACACAAAATAAGAATAAATGAATACATAGGCTCAGGCCGTAACAATATGATGATACAATTCCTTCCTGCATACCTTCCTTTTCTGAACCCAATTGAGTATGATCACCAGCCATTGCCTTCTAGAGGCAATGAATGCTGGTTTCCTGTGCAGAGGACTGCAAGGGACATATCAAACCAATTACGTCAATATGATATTAGTCTTACCCTACTCTCTTATTTTCAGCTCATAGGTGACGTAGCGAAGTTCCGCTCTCTACTTGCATTTCCCTCACCATCTTACAATGTTGCAAAAATGGCTCGTAGATTTCGATTTATTTGACTCTGACGAAGAACCCGTACCGCCTACTCCTCTAGCTGTGCACAGAAGCTCCCGTATACAAACACGGGACTCTCCTTGGTCCCAGCATCCTTCGGAGAAAATCATTGCTACTCTAGAGGCTGTCGGAATACCCATTAACCATGAAATGCCATGCAAAGATCTTTCTTCTGGCTTATAACCAACCCGGTCTCATAGGAAAGACGTACCTGTGGGAACGTTCCCGCGAGTCGCCAAAATGCGTACTAATGCGAACATATCACTGCAGTTTCCAACAGAAACGAACACTAGAGGCAGTAAAACAGCAAGCGCTTTTGATCGTTTTCATACACAGTTACGATTATGGGGTCAGATTATGGATTAATAAAGACTCGTTTTCACGTCTCCTTGCACAATGTTATGTTATGACGCTTTTTTTTACCAGAGGCACGATATGTAAACTAATATATTTGAACTTTAGACGAGGAATCCCTGGGTACGAATCCCGTGAAAGGCATGATTACGCATGCTTTTTATGTCACATTTGCTTTTGTTAACACTATCGGGTAGGTTTAGGTGTAGTGTTGGTTGTATGTTATTTTAAAATGCAATGGAGTGCAAATGTCAAATCAGAACCGCGGCGATTTGTCTAAAAACCAACGTCATAAAAACGTACCATATTCACGTTTATCTGTTCCGGCCCAAAAAAATGAACGCGCTTTTAGCGCTACTCAGTAGACATTTCACATCGAAACTGCAGTGATACGTACGTATTGGTATGTATTTTGCGACTCACAAAAACGTTCCCACGGGTACATTTTTCTAATGAGACTGGGTTGCACCTCTGAATCAATTACGGATCTAATCAGAACCGTACAAGGACAGTCTGATACTGTTAAAAGCTTTGAAATCAGGCTGGGAGTTTGAGTCTGCTTATATGGGCCCTGGATTTTCTATGCCCTCAACATCTTCTGGCAACCCATCAGCTATTTCTTCTTACCCCGGATTTGCTGATCCATCTACAGCTCAGTCTACGTCTTCCACCACACCTCCATCAACATCACAATCCTCATTGTAAGACACCTTTGCTTCACCTTTTACACCACATTACCACCTTACCTCAGCTATTTCAGCTCAAGTTTTTGGTAAACATTTTGTTCCTCAAGCTGCTGCCACTGTCTCACCAAAAAATTAGATTGAACAAGGTAAGGATATCTATCTCACTGCTTTGCTGCTTCCATCACCAGCTAGCAATCGACAAATGGTTGACTTTGGGGACGTGGCATTGTTTTTGAAAACTACAGATCCCAGAATGCAACGCAACCCTTCATTCAATGAATTTGTCATAGTTATTGGAATCTATAGACATCTTATGCCAGACATTTCCAGATTGCAGATTCTATGAATATCACAGGTCTTTTTCAGCTAAATCTGCTTCATTCATCACTTTGTTCAACAGTAGATTGGATTGGTCAATCATAGATACTGAACTTTTGGTCCGGCATTTCGATGGTCAAAAACCTCTGTCAGTTCTCATGACCACTCAGGAGAGGACAGACCGCTGTCCATGGTGCTGAACATTCCAGTACCCAAGTTAATGTGTAAAAGGCCAACCTCATTACGTTTAATGCCATTTCTTGATGCAATTATTTCAATGAATCAGTGTGTTCTTTCTCTAATTGTAGATTTTCGCATGTTTGCAGTTTTTGCAAGGACCCGCACCCGGAATCCATCTGCCCAAGTCGTTTCAGGCCAGCGAGATGAGGTAAAGCCACTGAAAAAAATCTGAATGGCAAACCTTCTCCCCCTATTAACGTAGCAACACTTTCAAGCTACCTTTTTTCTCACCCTGATCCAGTTTTTGTAGATCATTTCATTTCTGGGCTTTCTTAAGGGTTTCAGGTCAGCTTTCTTTCACCACTGTTTTCTTCTTTCATTACAAAAAACTAGCAGTCTGCTTCAGCTGAACCTGACGTTGTCTTCTGCCTTCTTGAAAAATAATTTAATAAAGGTTACCTTATCTGACGTTCTCACCCTTTCGAGTTAATTCTATGGGCATAGCTACACATAAATATTCAGAAAAGCATCTGATATTAGACATGTCCTTTTCATATTCCAAAAGCTTTGTTAGTGTTAACAAATGTATCGCTCTAGAACCTTTTTCTTTGTACCATGCTTCAGTCGACGATGCTATACAGTTAATCAAGCTGGCAGGATATGGAGCGTTGCTAACTACTTACTGACGTGTTCAAAATCATGCCTATTCATCCCACTGATTGGCCGTTATTTGGCATCAAATGGGAATCTCAATTCTATTTCACATTCTATCTGTAGGTGTAGTCTGCACATGTTCAATTGCCTTTCTGAGGCTTTGTGTTGGATCCTCTTGAATGTAAGCAAGTTCCCATTCGTGCTACACCTGCTCTACGATTTTCTGCTAATTGACTTTCCTTCTTTGCATAGCACAGTGCTCGACACGCTTAAAAGAGTGTTTTGCGAATTGGGGTTTCCGCTCTCTAAAGAGAAAACGATGGGTCCCGCTACGTCCTCTGAATTATTCTTGACACTATCAAGATGCAAGCCATACTTCCTGATGAGTAAATAGAATTAGGTCAGTTACGGAATCTTTTTTTTCTCTCTTCAAGAACAGTTACCAAACGCGATATGCTATCCTCTTAATTTTGCAATGAGAATTATTCCCCAAAGTCGGTCTTTCATTTCTCGCTTTTTGACTTTGGTCATGCTTGAAATTCTGCCTGCCAATCATATTAAAAAGAAGCAGAGTGAATCATTTAAATATTTTGTAGATTTTTAATTCTTAAAGGTCCAGTGTGTAATATTTAGGAGGATCTATTGACAGAAATGTAATATAATATACATAACTATATTCTCAGTGGAGTATAAAGACACTACATAATGAATTATGTTTTAATTATCTCATAATGAGCCATTTCTATCTACATACACCACAGGTCCCATTACATGGAAGTCGCCATTTTCCCAGATGGAAGGCACTGATGCAGGACAAATGTTTTCAAAGCAACAGCAAAGTTGCCTATTTTCTGCTGGACAGGTAAATTAGTCTAATTTTAGCATAGTTTTAGCTACAAAATGGGCATTATCACCAAGAGAAGTAACGTCGTTCCCTTGTCAATGTTGAAAAATATATAGTTGGAATGTAATTTCATGTAACAGGACCGTGTGCCTATCAAGTGACCAATAATGCTTACTTTCAGAATTTGCATAAATAAAGTGTAACTTATTTGTTGGTATTGCTTCGCTACTGTGCACACAAAGATGTAATTTGGTAATTCACAGGGTAAATGCCTATTGCAAACGTTGCATCGTTTTACAAGCTCAAACGATGGCTATCAGTACTATGACAAACTAAAAATCAAGATTTGAGCAGACTGCTTTTCCAATTGAACAAATTGGAGAGGAATCTTGATCTCTTGGCTTTCATTTTCCATAAGCTAAGGTCATACTTGCACTAGATGTGATAGTTTCTGAGATGTTCTTCATTTACTTTGGTATGTTAGTCCACATGAGCCAACCTTTCCAAGATGTAAAATAATGTATTACAGGAGTATGCAACTGTGTCAAGTAGCAGCACTTAATTTCTTGATGGTGCTGTTGTTTTTTCCAGCTACGAGGGAGGTCCTGCAACATCGACTCCCATGAAGAGAAAACCATCCCAAGTCACACCTCCGCCATGATATCCCTAAATCAACAGTGAACAGGGTTGTACACAAGGTCAACAGGGCTGTCCTTGGCCTACTGAAAAAAATAGTGCATGTCCCTGAGCTGGAGGAGGTTGGTGCAGGATTTGCCAGGCTCACAGGCTCTCCTGCTTTTTGTATGGCAGTCTGAGCTATTGATGGCTGCCATATACGCATTAAGCCCCAAGCTGTCAATGCAGCCTGTTATTTTAACAGGAAATTATTCCTTTCAGTGCAGATTCAGGCTGGATGTGATCACAGAGGAAAGTTCTTGGACATTTGTGTCGGCTTTCTTGGATCGGTCCATGATGCAAGGGCCCTCAACAACAGCGCTATTTTAGCTGGCAGTTGTATCCACCTGAGGGCCAGTGCATCCTGGGAGATGGTGGGTACCCCTGCCTGACATCACCATCATGACCCCCTACCATGAGCCTGTTCCCTCTCCAGTTGAGGCCCATTACAACAGGCATCACTCCAGGGGCAGGTGTGTGATTGAGAGGTCCTTCGGCATGCTGAAGACCTGATGGAGGTCCTTCTTTTTTATAGCCCTTGAGGCGAGTCCGGACTTCACCCACATCGTGACATGCTGCGTAATTTTACACAACATGTGGTTTGCCACTGGTGACATCATGGAAGCAGATGTAGATGACAATGATGTCAACGCCAAGGCCACTAGAAGTGGAGTGTAGTGATGTCATGAGGAGCCATCTGGCAGCAGTAGTTTCCACACCAGACATCCTGCACTAATGGATCATGATTATGTTTAGAATCATCCCTCTCAACTCTTTAATTAGAAAGCTCTATAAAATTTGTATTCTATTAAACCACATCCTCGATTAAACATAACAATGAATCAATTCATGGTAATAGTAGTAACAAAGACTTTTGTATTGGTAGCATTAAAAATATTTAAATCAACACAATTTATCATGGGTTTTAATTCTGTTATAGTAGCACTGGTTAACATCTGGTTATAGCTATAAAATCATTAGCAAAATTGTAGTTGAGGAGCAACATAAAATCCTATGGAGAATTTAGAAAATTGTTTTGATTCACAGAGCTTGATTTTTCATGTAGAAAAACAACACCTCCACTTAGAATCAAATTACAGCTCCAGATAAACTCCTTTATGATTTCTCAACCACAAAAAAGAACCACACACAATGGAGAGGCATGTTGAAAACAAAAGTATACCCATAACTGCCCTTGAAGCGCAATTTGGAGTGAGGGAGTTACTAATGGAGTTTATAATTTCCAGAGCGCATCTTCAGAAACCAGTGAGCATGCAGCTGTCTGTTCCATGTATTGCCCATCTTCTTGGTGTCTCAACAAGGACTATTAATTGTCTTCTCTACGAGTATGGCATTTCTTAAAAAGACATACACAAAGATAACAGATACGGAGCCGTCTCATGGTCCAGTTTGGTGTCTCTGCAAACACTTAAGAGAAAGTGGCACCACAGGATGAGACTGTGTCCCTATTGGCTGTTGAGATGTCATCTTCTCTATCAGTAGAAGAATCCAAGAAGCTTCCATCATCTTTTGTAAACATCTCTGCACTTGTGTGTGACCACAGATACCTGCCAACCTGTTTTGGTAGCTTCGTGCACAATGTCCGTGTGTACATTTCAGGTTTCGTTGTGCGGTAGATTTTAAGAAAGGTTGGCGAATCCACTAGACAAGCGATAGATGAATTTAGAGACTTTAAGTTGCAAGGGGCACAGAAGGGAGAAACCCTAAAGAAACTTCTAACTGCAAGCAAAACCTTCTTAGCTACCGCTGCTGAATGTGAGAGAGGTTTCTCTGCAGTAAATGACACAGACACCAAGTCTCGTAACAGGCTTCAGTCAAAAAGCTTGTCTTCTCTTCTTTTTGTTGACATCAATGGACCACCAACAGAGCTCTTTGACCCAGCTCCATTTGTGATGTCATGGATTAAATGTGGCCATCGTCCATCCACATCATGGCTCACAGGGAGGCAAGCTGGAGAGAGAGAGAACTTAAGCATCTAAGCGTCCATATTTCAGGATAAACATTTGAAACTGAAATGAGTTAACTGTAAATAGTGCCTTACAATGTTTTCAAGCATAGTTTAAAGTGAAAAGGTTTTAGATTACATACAGCACATACTACAGAACGATGCAATTTTTTCTTATACATATTTTTGTTGAATAAACAAGATCTAATTGAACTAGAATTAATGAATTTGATTCACGCATATGCATCAAACTTTTACAAAAAAAAAAAAACACTAAAAGTGCTTTTATTACTTAACGGGTCTTTTTCTATACACATAAATTGCCATATGTATCTTTCTAACAGTTAATTGTAAAGCATTATCTATTGTGAAGGGTCAATTCATTATGGTTACATTGTTATTTCATGCTTCCTATCAAAATAATCTTCATTAATGCCCTACACACTGGTGTACATCACCTCTTCATAGAATGCAATAGTCAGACTAACATCGCAAGTTCATCATAATTTTTTTCAACGTGGAAGAAATTGATTGCAACACCATCAAGACTTTCTCCTGAGGCTGCATCCAGACACTAAAGAAAAAAGATTTTAGAAATTGCAATATTGAACATTTCCACATATATAGCTTACTTTGTCTTGTTTAATTGCCCTATCAACTACAATGCAAATTTGTTTTAATTTATGAAAAATACACTGTAAAAAAAGTAAACTTAACTTTTAGCTTTGACTTAGTTAAGTTGTATTTACTTAACTTTATAAATATTTAAACTTAAAAGATTAGTTTACAATTAAATAGTTGACCTAACTACTTATTTCAAGTAACCTGGATTTGCAAAGTTGAGTTGAAGTAGGTGAACTTACATTTTCCAGTTGTCTATACTAAAATTCAAGTTCATTTAACTTAAACATAGGCAATTTCAGAGACTAGCATCAGAAAGCAATATTTGAAAGCATACGACCCCATCCTCAGTGGCTCCTTGACTGATTTATTATTTTTTTTGTCTGGAGCCCTGTTCAGGGCTTAAGTGGTTAATGAATGTAATTAACACTTTAAATCGACAGCCCTAATTAAAACACAACGGAATGTTACATTTATGTTTTTGACATGCATCATCATCTTCTTCTGCAAAACACACAATGCTCTATATGATTAGAAAAATCGTGAGTTGGTGAAATTAGCTAACCTGCAGTACTTTCACAAGGTTTTAGTTCAATTCTAAAAGCTTACAACAACAATTAAACAAGTGGTTAAATTGATCAACTACAAAGCTAAAAGTTACAAATGGGGTTTTATATAAATGTGTATATGGAAAAGTCATAATTGGCAAAAGTATGATCCAAGGGCACAGGCAAACAACATGAAAGACTGGAACTGGGAACAAGAATACAGGTGCTCAGAAATGCAGCGGTAACACAACCAAGACTATGCAACAAAAGATCACAGCTTAAATAGACAAAGACAAACAAGCTAATGAACCACAGGTGGAAACAATCAGGCATGATGAGTCCAGGAAGAGTTATAGGAAATATAGTTCATGTGTGAATGTCAATGAACAAGAGGGAAGTGCACTCTGCTGGACAACCAACTCTGGTCCATAACTCTGGTCTTTATTAAATATTAACATTTTTTTTATTTTTATTATGTCATTTCAGGTCATTGTTGTGAATGACAAGGCTTTCACCTTTGATCATGTTTTTGACCCCACAAAAGAACAGGAGGAAGTATTCAACACAGCTGTCTCTGTTAGTGTCTGGGGTTTTATAAAGGTTTGTAAAGAGACCCATTAGGATTTTGCGGGTCTCTGATTTGAAGTTGAAGAGCAACATCGGGCAAAGTCATACTTTTTGTAAAATATGCTACACAGATTTTAGTGTGTCACATGGAGGGAGAAGTGATGTGAGCCAACATGACAAATCTCCAAAGCACAAGCGAGCCCAAGAGGTGCAGAAACGTCAAATTTGTATTAAATCATAAAACACAGGGAAAATACAATGGATTTAATAGGGCCCTAAATTAAAAGGCGGATTAATGCAGTTTAATTGTGAACAGTTTCATTCATTCTCAATGTCTAACAAACATGGAGAACATATCGTTCCCCATTAATGGTAAATATTGTGATAAATACATATTTATAATATAAAATCGGATGATATGGAAAAATAACATTGTCATATTATTTCTAGTCATATTTTCCAACCCTAATTTTAAAATGTATCATGAAAAATGCTGAAAACAAAAAGAGTACAAGAAAAACTAAAATGTAGTGAATGAAGAGGAATAAAATGCAGATAAAATAATGTGCACATGCTACATATAAACAAGTCAACGATCAAAATAGAATAAATAAAATAAATAGTATACTAAGTGTATATTATGGGAATACCGCAGCTGTCAGCTATTAAGTGCTCTGTGATGAGCCACTGTTTCTTTGCTTCAAACTATATCAATTCATCTATTGGGGGAAAAGGGGCTCTGTTATGTCATATTAATTATAAAATATTAGAAAAATATTATTGTATTTTATAGATGTAAATTGTAGTCTTTGGTTAAATGCACAGTATGTGAGATTTTTGGATTAAAATATCTAAAAACCACTAGAACAATGTTATATATTTTGTTGACTTGTGTACTTAAATTATCCCAAATGTTTCCAAGAATGTTGAAATCTAGAGAAATAAAATAATATAACCAGGACACGAGCCGTGTCTGTGCGTCGCCTGTCAATGACATCATACCAGCGTTACCCTCGGTTTCATTTTGTAGAAACCATGGAAACACCAAAGACGCTGGCTTTAATATGTTATGTGTTTTATTAGACATGTGAGCATCTGTTTGGATAAATTAATTGGCAGAAAACTAATCATGTTATATAGCTCAACACAGTTAGTCTTATTGTTTAAATCTCGTTTTCTTGATTTACAATCACTCCATGATATTATATATTGCTTAAAATTTAAAGTGAATGGAATAGAAATGTGCATTAAAGTTAAACATTTGAAAACATTAATGTTGTGCAACATAATTGTATTAAAGATTCTTTTTTTCCTTTATTTGGAAGTTTATTTTGGTCTGTTATTTTGTTTGTTTTCTTAATATGCCCCAACCTTTTTTGTTCAATCCTGGCTCCTCCCAAATTAGTTGTTCATTGACTAGTATACGCCCTCTGTTAACTAGCCAATCACTGAAGCCATGTACTAACGAGTCCTGATTTATAAATGCCTGTAGCGAGTCTTTGGAGCTGCCTGATGATTGTAATGTGTGTGTGTATTCATGACCTACCCTTACTCCTATTCATATGATGTGCTCCCTGCTCATCTTTGTTCTGTCTGCTCCAATGGAATAATAAAGCGGTCATATGGAACTGTACTGGACTGTGTTCTTGTTACGAGTTCCGGTGTGGAACACGTAAACCGATTACAAAACCCCTGAATTATCAGAAAAAATGAACGCAAGAAAACATCAGTGGCTTTCCTCAAACGCAGCTTGTAGCGTCTCTTTATTAACATCATGGAGCGGATTCCCAGACAGGGTTTAAATTAAGCCTTAATCCATAGTTAATCGTGGTTTAAAAAATGGCTTTCTGAAACACGAAGTACAGATTACTAAAACCTGGATTATGGAGTCTTGAATTAAAATAAACCATCTTAATTTAAAACCAACTGTGCAAATCTGAATTAGCATGAGAGAGGTTGCCTGTAAAACATGGAATGAACCAAGAAAAGCTTAAAATTGCATGGAACTGAGAAGCAAATCCAAGGAAAACAATGGCAGTAAATAAGACTCCAATAGAAAAACTAAACAATAGACATATTTAAAACAAGCAAAATACATCAGCTGTGGAAAAAAAAGCCAGGAAATCTGTAATGAATTATTTTTAAATAGATGAATATGATTATTAATGCTTTTGTTTTATCTTTACATGGCAACAAACTAAACATAACTATTTACACATGTGACAATCGGTGTTGGCAGTCTAGAAATGACACTGGTTTGATCCAAAGCACTATCATAATGGTTGCTTCAATATATATCTATATATAAAAAAAGCAATTCTTGTTAGCAGGTCCTCAACCCAAGCACAAGCTCTACACTTCACCACAACGGTAATCTCCAAAAACATTAACATAACTTTTACATAATAGAACATTAAACAGTAAGAAGTCTCTCCATATTCTCATCTTTCTAAAAAATGCATAAAATAACACTTTTTCAACATTTACTCTGGTGCAAAGCATGATGGGAAGTGAAAGTCCTGTTTGATTGGGTTACTTGACTGAAACATGTTATTTCAAAATGAAAACATCAGGTGAGTTCTAGTAACAATTTCAAGTCAATTTATCATGAAGCAATCACATCTGAACCAGAAACAATGGTGTTAAAATCAAAATAAATTGTTTAAATAAAGTGAACAGCACCAATATATATATATATATCTCCAAACATGAGTCTTCTTTGAAACACAGAGTTAATCTGAAGTTAAACCTGCCTCCTGGTAGGTTTAATTTAAGCCTCGGTTTAGTCCTGGAGTAGCTCAAGTCTTCCTCCAGTTTATTAAACTCTGGACTAGACTAAGTTTAGGACTATTTTAAACCATGACAGAGAAAGCTGATTTCTGTTAATCTGGTTTAAAGAGACATTTTTTTCTAGGACTAGGCCTAATCTCTGTCGGGGAAACCGCCCCCATATCATCTTGACTTTGTAATTGTCAATATCACAAAATACACACTGTTCACACATCTGTAGTCTTTACTGTTATATTAGTATCTTTTAAAATTAAACTGTTTTACTGTACAAAATGATCACCGTCACTCCTAACACATACACAAATATACACTTCTGAGTCATTTTTATATTGGTAAATTAGCGCATATTGAAATAAAATGTATTATTTACTCTGTTAAATATTATTAAAATATTTTACCCTGTAATTACTTTCCTCCTGACATCTAACATTTAACACGAACAAGTCATTCGGTTTAAACACATAGGAAATGTGAACTGACATGTCTTATAAATTCCCAATGGCACATCATTTCATTTTTTATGAATATATACTTGAATTATCAGGAGAAATGAATGCAAGGCTTTTCTCAAACGCAGCTTGTAGCGTCTGAAGTAAACACACCATAGCAACCCACAACGGACTCTCTCTAGTGGCAACAGTTGTATTTTCTTTAAAACCTTTTAAAACCAGTCTTCAGTGGTGATAATTAAAGGTGCTAAAGAGGATGTTTTGTTTTAAACATTTTTGCAATATTACTTGAAACTGTCTTAACTAACTGATAAAAGACTATTTATTAGGTGCACTGAAAGGAATATTATTAATATACATCATCTGTGCACGAGGTAGGACCTTAAAAACATCAGCCAATTGGCCCTCTGGCTTGTCAATCACTTCCATTACTTTCCTTGTGAGAGACGTGTGCGGATTGGCCCTCTGGCTTGTCAATCACTGCCATGACGTTGCTTGTGAGAGACGCACGGCTGCGCGCTCCAGTAACTTTCCACACTCCACAGGCGCCGCATGCAATGTTTTTGTCAAGAGACAGGAGTAACAACTGCAGATTATGAGTTACCTGCGGTGAGTCCGACATAATGAATCCACTAACACGACACAGCGAATGCCGGTGGTAAACACTCGTGTTCCAATACTCGTGCACGAGTTTTGGGAGGCGTTCCCTCGAAATGAGCTGTGAAGGAGGGGGGTTGTTCTTACGCATGCGCTCATTTCAAAAACTCACTAACAGTCTTTGGTTTCTCAGTCGACGAAAAGATCCTCTGTATCACCTTTAATGACTCGGTGTACAATAAACTCTTTTTGTCACATAAATAAAGAAATAAATACACAAATAAATAATTATTAATACCAAACGAAACATTACCTTGTGACTAAACATGGGTTTATCACATTCATGTCGACTCCCTGCTGGACTCAAGCCAGCTATTCCTTAAAGCCCAAACTCCTTTACAGTAATTATTTAATCCTAGACTTACAGAGCTTTAATAATAAAGTTGTGGATAAAGCACCACTTTCTCAAAAAAATAAAACATTGAACATTTGAAAATAGTGCCAAATAGTAGGTTAGTTTATATTACATCTTTAATCAACATCATAAACGAAGTGATTTTTGTCTAAGTTTGACTTAGAATAGACTTGTAATAGGTTACACCATTTGACATTTCATTTTAAAATCAAATTTGACAGGTATTATCATGGACACCTATGTAAGCACATGGCCTTGGTGGAAATATTTCAAATGTAATTTTTAAAGTTAATACACATTTTTATAATAATGATGAATTATCAATGTATTCATGGGGTCATACCATTTGAAATGTGTACCTGACCATACCCTAAAAATGTCAAATTATCTCATATTTTAAAGACCGTTACTAACCTTTGCATGCAGCAGTTATTGTCACCAGGGGTCATTCTTTGTGATATAATTTCCTGTCACATGGTCTTCTTGCTCAATATTAACAAAATGGCTCCTTGAATGGTGGTTACACCACCTTGACACTTCAGGAATTTGACTTGACTCACATGATTCCCCAAATTATTTATAATATTCAGAACAATGGTGTTAAATTTATTTTTATATACTATTAAATTGTTCTAATGTAAGATTATCCCAAACTAGCTGTTATGGTGTTTTATTGAGAATTTCACCTTTTTTAAACAAGATCAATTATTTGGTACAAAGTTTTTACGAATGCACCACATTGACATTTTTGCAATCAATCCCCAAATATTCTCTCAAAATCGATTAAAAACAGACATTTTAGACTTGGTCCTCAAAAAAGAGAATGTATGCAAGTAATTTGCTAATTTATTTAGCAATTTTAACCCTTTTAAATTTAATGAAACTATATGGACACACAAAAATAAGCATCACGTCATTGACCCATTTAAATGTAGAAGAAGAAATGGTAAAGCATGTGAAAAATGGCTTCTTCTTCATCGACCCAAAAATTTAAGAGTGAGAATAAGAATGAGACAATATGCGCATAAAGTCAGTGTATTAAATACTTCAGCCTTAAAATGTTGTATTTTCTGAGGTAATTTTTCTGTTAGGTTTCATTAAAATGATGGCAGACTACTAAATTGGCATACATTTACAACCATAATGGGTTTTAATTTAAATATGAGTACATTAGGCTACTTGTTGCTGGCCTTCTCCGCTATATTGGCGATAAAAGAAGTTGTTTTTGTAAATTATTTTTTATAAGACCAGCGTGACCAACTAAGAAAAGTGGTCAAAACCTCTCTAAAACCAGCCAACCAGTTTAGGATTGTTTTAGCTGTTTTACAGCAATGATATAACACAATGTTTAATTATGAATTATGATACTGCTTGGTTCGTTGGTCCATTGGGTTCGATTGCTTTCTCACCACAAGCGAACCGCTGCACCAGTAAAGTGCTTGAATATAAGGTTAAGCATATTTAAGCCTTTCACTTTGTAATTCTTACGCTAGAGTTTTTATTTTCTAATGAGTTACTTATTGTTCATTCTTGCTGTGTAGTATTTTAGCGAACCCAAAGGCTCTTTTAAGTGCCATTGCATCTCCAAGTGTGCAGGTAATTGTTTTTAATGTCTCCCTGAAATACATTCTCTGTATTTGCAAAGTTACATATGTGGGGTTGAACAGTTTTTTCATGGCTTACTTGTTAGTGTTGTTGGTAATGTTTTGAGGACAGCATTATTCATTCCCTGAATCTTTTTTTTTGGTAAAATTTCTATGAAATCAAATAAACTAGGAAACCCTGAATGCATTAAGACGACGCAAAACCAAACCTGAGATGAATGAGTGATAGAAATGGGGAAGGAGAGAGGTACTGTACATGCAAGAACAATAAAAAGCTTATTACCAGGAGTCAAGGAACCTAATGACCTCTCAAGAGGTCCACTCCAAGGGTGTCTCTTGGTCCTCCCAACAAGTTGAAGTTCAGCCAAGCAGTCATTGTCCAGGGCATATTCATTCAAGGGGACCTCGACGCTGCCTGGCCAGTTAAAAGATGGTCCCTGAGGTGAGTGGGGAACTTCTGCATCTAGTTGAGCTGGCCTCTCATCAGCACCAAACTCTCCCTGAAATCCCAGTTAGATTTTGAGCCTGTAGACGAAGACAGCCATGCACATAATCTGATATGGTGACATGTACCTTTCTCCACATCTGCAGCCTTATAATAAGCCTGTGTACAGAGTTCAGCCATCTGGTAGAAGAGAAGAGACCATCCAACTGTCTGCTGCCCTGATATAGTAAAACTTCTGAAAAATGTTTGATCAAGAGGCTGTATTTTGTGACTTGCATGTGGGGCTAATGTGATCTTGTTATCTACCTGGTGTAGAGCACTTCATTGTAATATTTTTATTTGAAGATGCCTTGTCAAGAAGTCTGCCACAGCAAAAGCTATTATGGAGTTTCTGTTCTGAGGCACACAGCTGTCACTCCATGTTACTGTCTCATCATCTGGATGATCACGCACAACACATTCTAGTATTTTCATCAGCGCCCTTGCAATATCATTTGCTCCCCTACCTGACATTGCCTCTGTCCACAAAGCACAGTAGCCTTTCTTAGTTTGTGAACAGTGAGCAGTAAGATTACTTTTGTCAGTTAAATAGAGGTTTGAGAGAATTAACAAATCACAGATTCTTGATTTTAATGCATTTTACTAAAAGTCCAAACTTTTCTGGAAATGGGGTTAAGAAATTTGATCACATTTTATTAAATCGTTCCTTTGTAAATTAAAGGTGCTAAATAGGATGTTTTGTTTTATACATTTTTGCAATATTACTTGAAACTGTCTTTACTAACTGATAAAAGACTATTTATTAGGTGCACTGAAAGGAATATTATTAATATACATCATCTGTGCACGAGGTAGGGCCTTAAAAACATCAGCCAATCGTTTACGTGATCATCACGTAAACGATTGGCCCTCTGGCTTGTCGGCTGCGCGCTCCAGTAACTTTCCACACTCCACAGGCGCCGCATGCAATGTTTTTGTCAGGAGACAGGAGTAACAACTGAAGATTATGAGTTACCTGCGGTGAGTCCGACATAATGAATTTACTAAGTGTGCGCGCGGCTTTAAGTTAACGATTGTAAGGCCGATATGAATGTAAATTGATACTTATGACTGATCGCGCTCAAACGCGATCAGTCAGCGCCAGT
>RJVU01070304.1:169802-184053 GCA_003731715.1 Anabarilius grahami
GCAGGTAACTCATAATCTGCAGTTGTTACTCCTGTCTCCTGACAAAAACATTGCATGCGGCGCCTGTGGAGTGTGGAAAGTTACTGGAGCGCGCAGCCGCGCGTCACTCACTAGGAACGTCATGGCAGTGTTTGACAAGCCAGAGGGCCAATCGTTTACCCGATCATCAATTGGCTGATGTTTTTAAGGCCCTACCTCGTGCACAGATGATGTATATTAATAATATTCCTTTCAGTGCACCTAATAAATAGTCTTTTATCAGTTAGTTAAGACAGTTTCAAGTAATATTGCAAAAATGTATAAAACAAAACATCCTCTTTAGCACCTTTAATTATCACCACTAAAGACTGAGGTTTTAAAAGAAAATACAACTGTTGCCACTAGAGAGAGTCCGTTATTATAATTTTTTTAAATAACATACTTTAACAACATGTGGGTAGATCCCTCGAGTGCAGCTGATGACGCTTTGAAGTGACGCTAAAGGGAGGGAGGATATATCATTTCACTTGATTCAATTCCTCCGTCCTCGCAACTTTTCCTTGCGTCCTTCTCTCGCATCCTGGAGGGGTGGAGCTAAGACGCGAGGAAAGGAAACGAGGATGCACAAATAAGAATTGAGAAGCACCCTCAGTGTAACGGGATCAGGAAGCCATTTTGAAATTAAATAAACAACCAATAGTCATCAAGCAGTCTGTGACATCATCAAAAGGCCCCCTGAAGACCGTGTGGTGATTTAGCAAGGTAAGTTTATTGCTCTTAAATATTTGATAATTTCACCTTTTCATAGTGTGGTATTTTGAGTTACAAAAACGAATGTCATTCAGTGAAATGCCAAAAAACACTTTTATTGTTAGATTTTTTGAAAAATAAGTAGATGTTGTGAATAATGATGATTAACCTTTCTGGTCAAGTTCACTGTTTGATATAGGTGGCTAGTTGTTAGCTAGCAATATTAGCTTAAGTAGAAGTTTCGTCATTCAGGGTAATGTTTTGTCATTCGGTGTAATGCAAATTGTCTGTTACACCACAGTGTCATCCATTACACTGAATGACAGGGATGTTTAGCACAAAAAACAATATATCAAACTTTATAAATATTAATGTTTTAATGCATTTTTGTCTTTTTGGTACTGATTTCTTTTAGATGTCCACAAAAAAAAGAGAGAGTTTCTAGGCACCGGCAGAAAGTTAATGCAGACCCAGTAGCTAGGGCAGCGCTTTTAGGAAGGAGACGAGAAAGGTATTGAGGAGTGCAATGTCAAAATAATAGGGCTGGGTTTAAAAAGATAGATTTCTCGATTTTAATCAATTCTAATTTTGAAGAAACAATGCTGATTTGTAAATCCCAATAATCGCTCTTTCAGTCTATGCTGTTTTCAGCTGATGTTAATCAATATCAAATTGATCGTGAAATTTGTGTCAAAGCCTAGCCCTACAGAATAATAGTTTACTGCTGTTTTTAGATAGACTCCACCCTACCTATACCACAAGTTAAGAGAGGCCACTGAGGGGATTCTCCACCCATAATACCAATCCTGATAACATGTCATTTATGTTGCCAAACAGAAAGTATTTTTAATTAATAACACGGTTTATATAGATCTATGTCAGTAATTTTATGTCAATAATTACATGGAATCTGTATTTCAGCTACCAGAGAAGAAAGCAAGCTGCCTTGATTGTATTACCACCATCTCTGTTCTTGATAATCTCTATATCACTATCTCTGTTATTGATAAAATGAGAGAAATTGATTGTATTATCACTTTTTTCACAATTGTTAAGGTGTGTGTTTGTCCTTCAAGTTCCAAGTTCTCAATGAAATGAGAGATATTGATTATACAGTATTACCACCAGTTCAGTTAATTTTTACGAATATGATATGCATTGTGGAATAAAATGATTATTCGTTTCAGCATCTGCTTCTGTGATTTGTTTAGGAATTAAATGATACAGAATAATATTCAAAACATTGCAATATGAAAACAATGACACTATTTTCTCCATTTTTGTCAAAAATGTCATTCAGCGCAACAAACCATGGTCATTCTGTGTAACAGATATATTTATGTAGAAATGAAACAATATACTTATTCTGAGCTGTACTTATTAAAATATGTAAAATAATATGTGATCCTACAAAATTTTATTTGATTTTAATTGATTTTCACTTCCTTACAAAAACTTCTTGCTGACAAATGGGTAAAACCTAATGGTTTAAAGGATATTGGTAAAGTATAATGCTTTAAAATGACAAATAATTAGTATTTGGGGTCTGCATTGTGATCTTTAAATAGAGTCCTGTAATATGTCAAATAATAGTTTTTCTAAAAATGATAATATTTTTTTGTTACACTGAATGACATTTTAGTGGGTGTCTTCTGTAAAATCACAGTAAAATGTATGGTAGTAATTATTTTTTGCTCAGAAAAACAAAGTTAAACAGGACATAATTCTAATGTATGTGAAAAAGACTAAATTTAAAGCTCTTTTACACTTTTATGCTTTAAACCCTTTTCGTCTTTGACCCATATATAATATATATGTAAACANAAATGTCTAATATTTTTTTGTTACACTGAATGAAATTTTAGTGGGTGTCTTCTGTAAAATCACAGTAAAATGTATGGTAGTAATTATTTTTTGCTCAGAAAAACAAAGTTAAACAGGACATAATTCTAATGTATGTGAAAAAGACTAAATTTAAAGCTCTTTTACACTTTTATTTTTTTTATGCTTTAAACCCTTTTCGTCTTTGACCCATATATAATATATATGTAAACATAGCCAGGTGAGATACATGTAAAAATAGCCAGGTGATATATATATATATATATATACATATACACACACACATTCATTTTGAAACCTCTAAAAAAAAAAGTAGCTTATGTAGTAGCATAGCATAAACATGTATTCACAATCATCTTTAATGTAATTGTGTTAACTTAAGTGTTAGGTAAATGTCCAAATATTTCAGTCATAAAAAGAATGTAATTATGTTCAATTATTCACCATTATTAATTAACAGTTGCTTTAAGTTAAAACAGCTCAAACATGCATTTTAGCTTAAAGGCCTTTGCACACTGAGTCCGAAATTTTCGCATGCGTTTTTCCGTATTCGTAATCCTAAAAATTCATCACACACAGAGACCTTGCACACTGAGTCCGATGCGTATTAATGAATGCGTTGCGGGAAAAAAAAAAAAATATTTTAAATTATTATAAAGTGATTATCCCGAGCGTTTCAAAGTTTACTTCAGGATGTCAGTGGCTCAGTTTGATGCTTTGCTACTGGCACAATCTGTCTTTATATTCGGTCTCTTTGTATTCCTCACATTGTTTGTCATTCAGTGCTGCTGTTTTGTGCTCTAGGCAACGTGGATCAACTTGTCAGATGGCATTCGGGATTTTTGCATTCGCGTACGGTGGCTCTGAATTGTCAAAACGACTCTCAAAATGCGTGCCACGGATGCGAAAAACGCAGAAAATCGAACCTGATCCGAATATTTTTTTGACGGACAAATGTTTCGGAGGCAGTGTGTAAACATGATTGACATAACGTGAGGTCGAATTTATTTTTTAACGTGCGAAAATTTCGCATGCGAATTTCGGACTCAGTGTGCAAAGGCCTTAAGCCTTGTTTGTGAAACCAGGAGTTAGTGTGTTAGTGTAAGAAAAGACTCCGTGGAGTGAGTTTTTCCATTATAATTGTTTTTATAAATATATATAAAAAAGTGGACTTGGCCGCAGGGACTTGTGAACATCTCTGCCAAGTGCACACGGGCATCCATTTTTGCTGTGGCGCCCAGGGAGTGATTGGCGGTTAGGTGCCTTGCTTAAATGCAAACACACCCGGGCATCCATTTTTGCCGCAGTGCCCGGAGAGCGATTGGGGGTTAGGTGCCTTGCTCAGTTGTGGCCAATGAGAGTGGAGGAAACTCCCCCACTTGCATTCATACTTGCCGCAACCTTCGAGTTACAAGTCCAAGTCTCAAGCCGTTAGGCCACAACTGCACCATGCTGTTGTCGAGCAGCATCATCGCTGCTCTTTCTCATCGGAGGTGCTGAGCTTTTTACTCATCTGCTGAGAAACATTCGGTGAAGTGGGCAGCCGTTTTTGTTGTGGCACCCGGGGAGCGATTGGGGGTTAGGTGCCTTGCTCAAGGGCACCTCAGTTGTGGCCAATGAGAGTGGAGGAAAGCGCTGTTCATTCACTCCCCCACCTACATTCTCGCCGGTACTGAGACTCGAACCCACAACCTTCGAGTTACAAATCCGAGTCTCAAGCCGTTAGGCCACAACTGCCCCACGCTGTTGTCTAATATTTTACCAACCACTTAAGTATTTATCATCTTCTCTAAAAACATGTAGCATATAAGGAGAAACTCCACAATTCTGTAGCATATTCTGTACATCTTGAGGAGCAATTCTAAATCTGTTTCGAGGTTTCGTCCAAGATCGCTCAGGAATCTCCTTAAACTTAGGCTGATCACAGAATAATTTAGCACGCCTGAGACCAGCCTCTCGAAGCTCCTCGGGCGAGAGTTCTTCTTCGGGCTCCTTTGGAATAGGCTCTTCCAAAAAGTCAAGATATATTCTCTTGCGTGGTCTGTTGTTTGGTATTGCTGGCGGTACCCACCACCACTCATCCTGTTTAAACAAGGCATTTTTCAAGTGCTTCCAATGCCTTATACTCTTATGCCCAAGCAGATGGAATCGAACCTCATCGTAAATAAAATCGTCCCTCCAGTCCCAATTAAAGCGCCTGGGTCTTTTCAATTTGTTAATGGATGCTGTCCATGCTTCCTCTTTTCTTTTCACGAAATCTTGAACAAGCCTGATCTTATCCTCAATGCAATTGATTATCTTAATAATCACTGGGGTTGTTTCTGTATCTCCCATTGTTGCAAAATATATGTCGCAGGAAAGTATCAGAAGAAGTCGCAGCAATGTATCACAATAAATCACAGTAGAGCAACTAGCTTAATAACTGGTAAACTCACTGTAGAGGGACTCGAGGTTTGCCCGGCTTTATATAGGCTTATCCCGCGCTGAAGCCGTGACGTCAGGCGGACTGTGACGTCACAGTCGCCCCCGCGCAGATGGAACCTGCCTCTAGCCTGGCCGCGCGCAAAAGGAACCCAGACGCATTTTTTGAATAAGTTAAGCTGCATTCATTACCAACCAAGACAATAATGCGAAACGTGAGTAAAACAACAAGAGTGCGCAATGAAAACATGCTTATTGTGTGTTACATACTGTGTATTTTTATGAACAATATTATCACATGAATAGTGAGTGAGCAGACAAAATACAATAATAATATTGTTAAACAAATAAAAGACTGGACAATCATTTATATCTATTTATCTTTAACGAGAACGCGCTGGGAGTTCATCAGAACGAGACAGCACTAGCAAAAACATGAGCAACTTGGCTAAAAACAGATAAAATCTCCGTCGTCCGAACGACAGGCTATGTTAATGTACAAGAATTAAACGCGTTTTATTGCAGTCATTAAGAACCTCACTGAATGTGGAGACTACATATTAATATATATCTGCATAAAATGTTAAACGTCAAGTGACTTTAAATGTTGTGTTGTGAAACTACGCTTCCAGGATTTAAGCTAGTGCACTAACACTATATTAAAGAAGCTTTTATATGGAAAGCGTTGTTGTTGTTTTTACATTTGGCAGCGTATGAACGTGCAAATCTGCAATAACACGCAATAAAATACTATATCAAGGGTATCTGTGTCACAGTGCTGATTTATTTAAAAAATGGGTTGATATTGATTAAGGAAAGCTAAACGGATAATTGGTTTTAGAGTGAATTAACATAATCTTTCCAGATGTCTTCTATTATAGTTTGATTTCTTACAAAGTAAGATTTTAAATAGGTTCAAGTGGATTTCAGGGAAAATGCCCATTGTCATGAGTTTGACTACAGGGATTTTGAGTCAACATTAGGAATGCTGACAACATTTGTTGTTTTTTTACACTGAAGTATAATGCAAATAGTTGCCTCAGTTTGAGTAAAACCAAGGCAATATTTTTTTCAGTGCATGGGCAAATAATGTTGCTTTTTTCTGTACGTACCTTATTCTCATCTCTGCTGTCTATAGATTAAAAAAAAAATTTGACTATTTTAATTTGTTGCAAAAATCATGAACAGTTTCACCTGTAAAAAGAGCAGGGGAACAGGTTGTTTTTGATTGTGCAGTGCAACTGATACACCCATGTGATGTAGCATAACAAATAAATGATTATTGATTGATTGATTGATTGAATACTTTATTGAACAACAACAATCAATATGAAGTGTTCAAAAGGATAAAAACACAAAAAGCCCATAGGCTTATTTCCATTGTGGTCCTTAAGATGGAAGATGAGCATCAATACATTAACAACATTGAGAACACTTTTTTAAAATACAAAAAAAAATAAACCAAAACAAAAATAAAAACACAATTCCCAAAAGACAAGCAGAGACACAAATAGTCAATACAGTATTCCTACTACTTCAGGAGTTTCTATTTCCTTACTTTTTCTTTTTTCTCTTTATAAGTTTAATAACCAATTTTTTATTGAAGATTTAAAATGATAATAGGAAGAGCTCAACAGTTTAAGGTTTAAAGGTAAACCGTTTCACAAGACAGCTGCAGAGTATAGGAAAGAGTACTTTCCCACACAGCTCTTAAAGCGGCAGGGCCTGTAGTCTGTGGAACTCCCCCTGGTGCAGTAATTGTGCGTATCACTAATTTTTGAAAAGTTGAAAGTTGAAAAGTATTAAAATACTATATGTGATCCTGGACCATAAAAACTGTCATAAGGGTCAATTATATATCATAAATATATATATATCAACTGAAAGCTGAATACATAAGCTTCCCATTGATGTATGGTTTGTTAGGATAGGACAATATTTGTCCGAGATATAACTATTTGATATAATCTTTAATTTTACATGAATATTTTAACATCTTATTGCTAACATTTCTTGTATTCACTGAAGCACTTTGAAATCTATTCAGTTATGTCTTGATACATAAATTTACTAAGAATTATAGACAAAAATAACAATTAAGGATTTTGTAAATGCACGAAACAAGTTTTATAATACAGACAAATATAATTTTGTTGGGTTTATCAGACAAAAAGAATCTTAGTTTAAGAGCATTTTGAAGTTTGTCATTTACACCATTTAAAATATCAAATTTGAATGTAATGTTTATGATTGTGTCTGAATAGCAGAATATTTTCAAAATTCAGTTAATAATGAAGTGATCATTTAAATTTTGTTTTCTTATAAAAATCATCTCAATATAATCATCAATTTACGATAGTGTTTTTCAAAATTTTTCTGGGGATCATTTAAAATTTATCTTATATTTAAAGGTGCCCTTGAATCAAAAATTGAATTTATCTCGGCATAGTTGAATAACAAGAGTTCAGTACATGGAAATAACATACAGTGAGTCTCAAACATCATTGTTTCCTCCTTCTTATATAAATCTCATTTGTTTAAAAGACCTCTGAAGAACAGGCGAATCTCAACATAACACCGACTGTTACGTAACAGTCGGGATCATTAATATGTACGCCCCCAATATTTGCATATGCCAGCCCATGTTCAAGGCATTACACAAACCAGTATTAACGTCTGGAGTTGCAAAGCTGAATCATCAGACTTTATGCAGGTAAGCAAGCAAGGACAATAGCGAAAAATGGCAGATGGAGCAATAATAACTGACATGATCCATGATATGATATTTTTAGTGATATTTGTAAATTGTCTTTCTAAATGTTTCGTTAGCATGTTGCTAATGTACTGTTAAATGTGGTTAAAGTTACCATCGTTTCTTACTGTATTCACGGAGACAAGACGGTCGTTATTTTCATTTTTTAAACACTTGCAGTCTGTATAATTCATAAACACAACTTCATTCTTTATAAAATCTCTCCAACAGTGTGTAATGTTAGCTTTAGCCACGGAGCACCATCAAACTCAGTCAGAATCAAATGTAAACATCCAAATAAATACCATACTTATGCAATTAGACATGCTGCATGATGAACACTTTGTAAAGATCCATTTTGAGGGTTATATTAGCTGTGTGAACTTTGTTTATGCTGTTTAAGGCAAGCGTGAGCTCCGGGGGCGGAGAGCCCGAGAATTTAAAGGGGCCGCAGCCTAAATCGGCTCATATTTAATTATGCCCCAAAATAGGCAGTTAAAAAAATTACTTCACAGACACATTCAGGGGACACCTTAGACTTATATTACATCTTTTGAAAACATGTTCTACGGCACCTTTAAAGTAAAGTTATCATCATTTCTACAGTTGTTCATGTCTGCTTGTGTTTGTGCAGCTGGTCTCACTGTGAAGCCCTCTGTGTCTCTGCTGCCGCCCTCTTCTCTGCAGATCTCTGGAGACTCTCCACAGGGGGCGACGGTGAGCTGGACAGGTCAGAGGTCATTAAGGGGGTTCAAACCAGCGCTGAGAGCAACCGGGACGGACGCTACAGCCGCAGCAGCACCCTGAGCCTGGGATATATAATTCCAAATAAGTGACTTGAGTACATGTAAATCAGTATATTTTTTTATTCACTGTCACTATCAATTGACCTCTTGCCGGGAGTTTGACTGACAAGCGATCTAACCAATCATAATGCCGAATCCGCCATTTTGTCCAACAAAGCAGTCAGGAGTTAGAAGAATAACCTCAGTGGACTTGAACTTGAAAAATGGTGTGTATAGACGTCTTTCCACGTTTGAAACAACATTCCTTCTGATGTTTATTTGATGCTATAAATAATCTAGTAGGAAGAGATGATTGGTTCACGAGCCGCTTAAGCTGAGGCGCTACAGAAATCTGTCACGACACATTAAAGAGCCACAAAAAAGTTTATTGTTTGAATTTCTTAAAAAATTACACAGTTTGAAAGCTGGGACTTTAATATTGCAAGTAACCTGCTCTGTCATGTTGTCAGTGTCCTCTTTGCTTCACAATGTATTTTACACTGTGTGTGGCATGACAGCGCCAAAGCAACAGTAACTAAGGGGGCGGGTCTTTGCGGAGGGTCAGTTACATCTATTTAATTTATTTGTTTTATTTATTGTTCATTACACAAAAAAAAGAACTGAATTTATAACAAATCAAAGCAGAGTTCATGACAATATGGCAACAAAAAGCATGAACAAAATTCTCCATTCTGTGAGAAATGTTCATGAGTTTGCCTCATCTGAATTATGTTCATGGACAGACAAGGTAACAACTTGTGCAAGTTATTCCCAGTATAGTACTTTTTAAATAGTATATTTTTTTACACATCCTTGTTAGGGAACTCCATTAATTGCCTGAATGTACAATCACATGAAAGGTACACTGAGTAACTTTATGGCCCTTCAAAATTAAACCTGAAATAGAAAGCTTTTGTAACGTTTCAAACGTCTTTACTGTCACTTTTGATCAAATGAATGCATCTTTGCTGAATCAAAGTATTAATTTCTTTTAAAAAAAAATACTGACTGGTGTGCTTTCTATTTAAAAGTTTGTAAAAATGATTCATGCCCAACATATTCCTCCTCTTCTGGATCATCTGTCGTTGAGAGACAAAAATCGCACTCAGGAGTACCACCGATCATTTCTGAGGGACCTCACGTGGTTACCTGTGTTTGTTTTCTTGAAATATGTGCAGAAAAATATGATCTTACACTGAAATATTTGCAGCAGTTATCATAGGGGCAGTAAACTTTATTTTTATCTCTAATGTGACTTTTCAAATGAGTATATTAAGCTGAGAAATGATCTGCCACAAATGAACAGCCTTCATCCCCCTTGGGGAGAGAGCTTTTGAGAAAACAGGCTACTTCAAATGACGTTACACACATTTAATTGTATTCATCTAACTGATGAGTAAAATATACCATAGCTGGATGGAAAACCATTTTGGGTAAACTAGATTGGGTAAATCTATTGGAAAAGGCAGTTCATGTGAAAGCTGCAGTTTTTGAGGAAAACGAGCCATTCCCTCAGAATGTCCTGTTAGTAAAAGCCTATAATAACATTTTATAATTTACTTTCTTCATACATTTAGCTAGATTTAATTGATATTGGTCTCCGCAGTGGATCACCATCTTATTGTGGTTGAGGGGTTTGTACATCTCCATGACCCGGATAGCAATGCTGGCTGGAGCTCCATGCTCCTGGTAGGGCTTCCCATGCCGGACAGGTTGAAGGGTAGGGACCAGACAATGAGTGGTCCCTGGTCCTCCAGGTTAGGGGTTGGGCTCTGGGCTAATTACCCATTCCCGTAAAAAAAAAAAGTTACAGAAACCACAGCAACACATGCAGATAGTAATTTGGCCAAGGATGATTTCTCTCCAGTGGAGCCCATGACGCGATCTGGTGAAAGCCTTCAGGAAAACAGTGCACCGATTAATCTTCTGACAGCCAAGACCAAAACCAAAATTGGAAGCTGAAACATCCGGACCCTGTATGAAAGCGGGAAGACTGCGCAAGTAGCAACAGAGATGAAACGATACAACCTCAAGATACTAGGACTCTGTGTGACAAGATGCAATGGAAATGAACAGACAAAATAAGCGGAGAGGCCATAATATATTCAAGCCCAGAGAGAAAGATGCACTAAAGCTGCATAATTAATCTTTAAAAGATTTTGTTCTCGATTGTATCACCCACATGATCTAATTCCTAAATGACGATTCGCCCGTGTATATTAAACCTCTGACAAAAATAAAATAGTAACATTCACGCTGCCGCTAATCTAGAGAGAGCTGTTGTCATGTTTAGATATAAACAGCTTCACAAACAAACTTTTCAAACACACAGTATCATTATTTCTGTTACAAATATTCCAATTATCACAGAAATATACAAACGGTGATGTTACCGATCAAAATAGAATAAATTACTTTCTGACAGTATCGATTGCATTGTTACACCACTAGATGGCAACAAATGAATGTTAATAATGTATCTATCATTGAATCGTTCTCTCAGAAACAAGTGAATAGAGATCGCTAAGACATGTGACCAACTGGGCGGCAACGTCATCAGAACACAAAGAATTATGTGTATGTTTGGCCCGTTTACATGGGCTGGCATAGCAGGCTAGTGTTCTGGCATGAAAATAATTAAAAATTAGCGTGAAAAACAGAATATAAAAATAAATAAATTCAGCCTTGGTGAGCAGAAGATACTTCTTTTAAAACATTAAAAATCTTACTGACCCCAAACTTTTGAACGGTAGTGTATATTGTATTCTTTTACTATTTACCTGGGTATAAAGGTGCTGCATTATCCAACTCGGCCTCAGGACCAGTGTTGTCAGTGCCTAGCGATGGGTGTTGCTGTTGTTGTGACCTCGTCGCTCTTCTCCTAAACCGCTTGAACCGGTCTGTGTTCGTAGTTTTGACCTCAGTATGGCCGAGGTACAGAGAAGGGGCCCAGTCAGGATCATACTCCAACATTTCATAGGCAGGTTTGCCTGCAAACACAGTCACCAAATAAATTGCTATGTAGCCTAGATGTACAACATTTAAAACTGATTAACGTTACGCTTTAGTACATTGGTAACTTAAGCTCATTTTCTAGCTAGTTAACAGTTAACATCGGCCTAATGTCAAATCTAATGGTCTGGTTTAGTCAAAAAAACACGCTGGTTATTTGCCCACAACATAACATTTACAGAGAGTAATTGTAACTTACCTTTGTGAAAATGCTTTGAACACACCATCATGTGTTGCTGCTATCCATGCCATTCGTCGCCTTTTTGTCACCTCTGAAACATGGCTTGTACTATTATTTTTTCACGCTGGAAAACGATAAAAGGATATTCCGTTCTTAAGCTTTATGCCACTTCTATCGTGAGAACGACTATTGCAGTTTATAACACAGCAGGTAGACGGCATCTTGAACACTGCATTCTTCCCTCCATGCAAAGAAGTCTGGCGCCTTATGTATGTTTGTGCCGCGGATTCCCAAAATGCTTTGCGTTCACCACTGGGAATACGTCATGATGACGACACATTAGCAAGCCTTATTATTTATGAACCCAATTTACTAAAATATTCTAGATACACTTGGTGGAAAGATTGGACACTTTCCCATAGTGTTATTGAAGTGTTGATAAATAGATTAAATATACATAATTTAACAGTATTATAAATATAGTTAGAATATTCTGTGTTTAGCAATTTATAAAAATTGAATCATTTAGGGGCGGTTTGCCGGACAGGGTTTAAATTAAGCAAGGAAAGGCCTTAATCTAGAATAGTTAATCGTGGCTTAAAAAATGGCTTTCTGAAACTAAAACTTGGACTATGGAGTCCTGATTTAAAATAAACCAGATTAATTTAAAACCAACTGTGCTAATCTGAATTAGCATGAGAGAGGTTGCCTGTAAAACATGGAATGATGGCAATAAAAGACAAAATACAGGGCACAGTTTAATGTGGAAGATGACTTGAAAGTTTGCCTGACAAAGTTATTAAACTATCTCAGTTCACAGATCCGTGAAAATGACTAAAAACACTGTATTATGCATGCCAGACAAGTAGATGGCGACGTCACTTTGTAAAGACTGCGCATTCTTTAAAGAGTATACTCACACCAAACGTTTACTGCACTTTGATATTCTTCTTATTTCCCTATTGCAGCGAATAAATCACAAGTCTTCCACATTCACAGAAAACACCTTATTTCCGCAAAAAAATAGTGGATAGACTAAACATGTAATACGCATATGCATGCAGTCACCATTTTGACATTCACTTTTTTGCAGTTTACACAGACTGCAACCCAGTTTTTAAAAACCTCCGCAGGCAATAAAACCAAGGTCATTGAATTCTGTAGCCTGACGTGGTCATACTCAATTCTAGTCAGAATATGAGTCTGATACTGCTCCATTGGGCTTTGATTATGGGGGCGTATTTCAACCGATCCAGGAAAGACCTCAATTGGATAGACCTACAACCAATCAGAGCTACAGAGTAAGTGACGTATGTTGAGTGACGCATAGTTGGATGCTGGAACTAGTAGAAGATGAGCGTAAACAATCTTTGCCGGTGTTGTAAAAAGAATTTTAAAATCTTTTAAAATTAATGCGTTGTCGATGTCGTCTATAACGGACGCGATGGCGGAATCTACACATCTCAGTTCTTCAACACCAGCCATCATTGTTGTAAACTAATTCAACCGAAGCGCTCTTTGATGACGTGGCTTATTACGTTTCTGGTGATAATCTGTCAATCATCGCCCTGACAATGTGATTGGTCCGAACAGTTTCTGTTCAGGCATAATTACTCCTCTACGGATCGAGTCCAGACCGAACTCCCCGACCTCAAAATGTTGTGGGCGGGGCTAAGTTCGGCTGGCATCCAGGCTATGAATTCTGTATGTTCAACTGAAAATAATCAGAATTGCTTGTGGTTTAGTTCAGACTTTGAAAAACAAACTTTTGGCCAATTTTTGTGTGAACAAAGACTAGTTGTCTCTTGTTGAGGAAACATCTCAGTTGATCTCGACGAAATTCTCGTTCTTCTTTGAGGAGTTTATTTTCTTCTTTCAGTTTTTTAATTGCTGCAACTGCAGTTGTTGGCACTGAGACAGAACATCTGCTGTAGATTTACAGTAATCAGAAAACACTTATCTGGTAATACTAAATATTTCAATTAATTAATCTGCATTATGCAAACATGGAAGGCACATTCATAAACTAGTGTTTACCCCACTGTACTGTATATAGTCAATTACAAAAACTGAATTTGATGTTATGATTTACTGCCATAAGAGTGAATGTTCATAAATTCAAAAGTGTTCTTATTTGTCTGAAAAAAACAAAAATTGGTTTCTCTTCTGCTTTGCACGCCTTGTGTTCTGCATACTAAAACATTAAAACAAAACTAGATTGAGCCAAGTTCGAAGCAGATTTGAGATGTTCAAGGAAAGCAAATTAATGAACAGTATAAGGCCGGTTTTCTTTGTAAAGATGCTCAAGCCATCTCCCAGTAGCCTTTAGGACACGAAGCTCAGGAGTGTACCAGGGAGAAGATTCAAGATTCAAGATTCAAGATTCAAGAGTTTTATTTGTCACATGCACAATTATATAGAGCATATATAACCAGCAGTGAAATGAGAGTCAGGTCCGCTCCATGGACAGTGCAATTATTAAAGAATACAACACAGATGAGAATATACATAACTATAGCTATGAAGGAA
>RJVU01070304.1:185597-257175 GCA_003731715.1 Anabarilius grahami
GTTTCCCGCGGTGTTTCTTGGTCCGTCGCCACGGGTGGTTATCCAGGTGGCCATTGTTCATCTCGGCGTTCCGGAGAATCTCAGATGACCACGATGGGTTGAGGGATAAAGTGTCCTGAAACAGGTTAGTGAAGCGGTGTCCAATGTCCAAAAGTGTTCTTTTGTCGTAAGTGATCAGTGCAGAGGTTATGTGTGTAAAAAGAGAAAGCAAAAGTAGGTAAAAAAGTAAATAAAAACACAATCTAAGCGGAGCGACCTGGACGGCGACCGGACTCAGCGGCGCCATCTTGTTTTTGTGAGTAGAAGGGACAGATCTGGCCTTAATAGCAGCATGGTCCTGCAAGATCTCAGAAATTGTAGAATGATAAATCGATAATATCAGTGATGGAGAAGAGATAGCATAAACATCAGAGAGATCAGAGACAACAATGGAAGTGCAGAATGATGTAATTTCAACAGTTTTAAGATTATGATAAGATATGATATTCTTAGGACATTTTGTATGCACAGGCAAGCAAAGGCTAAAGTCAAGAAGTTTGTGATCAGAAATGCCAGTGTCAGAAGAAGAAATGGAAGAGATATCAACCCCAGATGTACATATCAGATCAATGATATGGCCATGCTTATTAGTAGAAAAATTAACATGCTGAATTAAATCAAAACCATCAAAAACTTACTTTTTTTAGAGTTGGAGCAGACAGCGTCAACGTGAATATTAAAGTCACCAAGCAAAAGAACAGGAAAATCAAGTTGTGTGGGCCAGAGGTTGTCTCGATAAATAACAACGAGACCACCCACTTTACTGTACAGTCGTGGTCTAGACAAATATTATATTATTTATATCCATCTGGTGTTACAGCAGGGTGGATTCTGATTGGCTGTTAATGTTTTTATCATTCATCAGCTGGATAAAATTATTCTGAAAGTGATTCCAATGAAAAAGTGCTTTTGTTTTTAAACAAATACGGGCTATCAGCCAAGAGTTAACAGTGTGTGCAGGAGAAGATGCAACAATTGGGAAGGTTGCTTCACACTGCGAGTAGAGACACCTCCTTAAAAACAAAGGAAGATTGTGTAAATCCAAAGAAGTACATGGAGACAAGTATACAGACAAGTGGTTCAAATCACTTTCTGAAAATCCCTCTACTAAAGCCTGAATGGAGCTGGCAAAGGTGTGACACATTTTCGAGGGTCAGTCTGTCTCCATGGCTGTGCAAAGTGTCCCGAGTCACTGACATCTACCAGGCTGCGAAAGCATGCAACCCTTTCAACAGTGCTGAATGTGACAGACACAAAGATGGACCAGCTGGCAAAGTTCCTTGGACATGACATAAGAATCCATCAGGAGTTCTATCGACTCACTGAAAAGACCCTGCAACTTGCCAAGATCAGCAAAGTTTTTCTTCAGTCACCCATTTGAGCAAAATCATTTAATATCATATAATCAAATGCTTCCTCAGGTATGAACTTTCATGTAGTGTGTAATATAGCTGTTTTTTGCAGAACAAATCGAATCGTAACAAAGCACTGTTCGCCAGAGGAGAACTGGCCCCCCGACTAAGCCTGGTTTCTCCCAAGGTTTTTTCCCCCTCCATTTTAACACCTATTTGCCACCTGATGTCTACTGTTGGAGTTTGGGTTCCTTGCCGCCGTCACCTTTGGCTTACTTAGTTGGGGACACTTGACATTTGATATTCAATAGTGCTTTGCACCTGCCTGCATTGACACTATTCTTTAAGAGCTGTTGTGCAGCCAAAATTATATACCAGTTATTACTGTAAAGGTGCTTTGACACAATCTGCATTGTAAAATTATATAAATAAAGGTGACTTGACTTGATAAATGGACTTAATGTCTTCCAAAAGAAATGGAAACCCAGAGCCGTTTAGAGAGAGTGTTGCATCAACAGAAGTCCAAAATGCTTGATTGTCACAAGATTCATGTAGACTTCACATAGTTCCAGGATGTGCCTTGGCGGCAATATAAATAGAGAGAGAGACAGAACTGTTTAACCAACATTAACCTCGGTTAAAGATCATGTTACAAGTTTAAGAACATAAGTGAGATAACAAAGAGAAATTATATTATACATAGTTCTGTAGAGGCAACTCTTGGGATATTGGTATGGTAACTGAGATTAGCATGGTAATGGATATAACGTTAACAGACATTAGAAAACACTGCAAAATCAAGCTGTTATATTTATATATTTATTGTCCAACATTCCCAATTTTTTTGATGCATATCCTTAATTTCATATGTTGGTAATAATTCAGTGTTTATAAGCCTTTTAAAGAATTTTAACTCAAACTGACAGGGTTTCTAGAGAGCAAAGGTTTTGTGAAAAAAAAGTGGAAGATTTAAACACAAAGTGTATAAAATAAACTGTTAAAAGGATTTGATGATCACTAGTGCTAGTATTTTATTCTGTGTTGTCATCATTCAGGTTGGATATCAGCTGATATTGCCATAGAAACTAATGGACTGACGACTCACTTTCACCCCAAAATGGCGGAAACGCAGGGCCGCTGCTGGGCGTCGGTGTTGCAATGGAACGTTCTGTTGAGTGTCGCTTCTTGTTAGTGTATATTCTTTGCTCCAACTTACCACAACACACCTGCCTGGAAGTTTCCTGTTTGCCTAAAAACCTTGATTAGCTGGTTCAGGTGTGTTTAATTGGGGTTGGAGCAAAACTCTGCCGGACAGTGACCTTCCTGCATTAGACAGTATTTTTAAGACTTCAATATAACCACTTACTATTATTATCACTGTCAAACACCTTTGCATGCCAAATATGTAAGAGTATGGAGGTAACTGGCTGTGGGAAATAGCTTGAACATTAAAACAAAAATCCTAAACTAGATTTCTAAAAAGCAGTCACACTAAGCAGTGAAGAATTGTCGTCAGATGATGAATTTGTCCCTGAACCTGACTCGGGCATAGAAACAGAATTAGAAAGCCCTACCAACAACATTAATGAGAACTCTCTGGAACTTTGCATGTCCAATAAGAAAAAAAATCATCCACCACCAAGGATACACCAAAAGATCGAGTCATTGAAAATCTGTCCCTACCACCATAACTACAAAAACTATGGAAATAATTTATTTTTTGTCTGTGGGAAAGCACAACTGCTCCGGGTGTGTGTTCACTGCTGTGTGTGTGCACTTGGATGGGTTAAATGCAGAGCACAAATTCCGAGTATGGGTCACCATACTTGGCCACATGTCACTTCACTTCACTTCACTTCACTTTCACTTTACTTCAAAGCAACATAGCCCAACATTTTAAAGTGCATGAAAATGAAGATGCTGAAATCGCGCAAGCACGCGAAAGGAATTGCTTCAGACATTGTGAAATAAAGGCAACTTCATGCACAACAACAATGTCCTAAAGAAAGGAACGGGTGTTCTGAAAGTAAGACTCTAAAAAAATATATATGAGTAATGTGTTTACTGGCATGGGATGTTTGTTCAAAAATAACTCTGGAGGCACATGAAAAGGTGCTCAACCAAAAGAGAACCTCACAAAAATAATCAGTGCAGAAAAAGAGTACTAGGGCTTGCTGAAGTGGCAAAGGCTGAATTTCTCTCGGCCATTAACACCCTGGAGGACGTCATAAAGCCAGTCATGGCTAAGGTCAAAGCTGCAAAAGAAGTTGCAGGTTTTAACAAGGATGAAAAGACTATTCATGCAAGATAGACAAGGAAAAGGTTTGTGAGAGTGATTTTGTGCCTCTTTGCAGTGATGTGCACAGACCTCCTTCAGAGGAAGGGGCGGAAGGACCAAAAAGAGCACTAAAAATAAAGAACTATTTCATCAAATTTTTTTTATTTTTTTTACAGAATTTAAATGCAATTATTTATTACCACATATGCAGCACAAGTATGGTATGTAATGTACAAACAAACAAAACAATATTATTATATTATACATTATTTTTATGACGTGCAATTACAATCCCAAGTGCAGAGTGCCCTAAATCCTGTACTTTTTTTCTTTTGGGCAAAATTTTCATTCTTACATTTTCTTCGTATTACAGCTCTCACTCCAGAGAACGTGACATTAAAATGACATTAAACACCATGCTAGTTTGTGAAGCATACCTATAAAATTATTCATAGTAGCCACCTAATGCTTATACAACGGGTTTATACATGCTTGGTAGAAGCTAGACACACATTTCATACAAACCAACAAGTGTATTGATTTTCTCCAGGTCCAGCTTCTGTTTCTGTGACCCACTCCCAGTGAGGCTGGATGATCCCAGAACATCCTTCCCAAACAACCAAATGGCCGGTTCCTGTGTGAGGAGGGACATCCTGCTGCGGTTGAGTCGCCAGCTTTTGCTCACTTGTACAGCAGTGTTGCTCAGAGAAATCTGTGTCCAGGAAATAAAGAATCCACATTAACATACTAATCATTCATCATAAATCATTCTGGATAAAAAAGCACAGTCAATAAGCACAAACTAATAGTTTAAAATGGGTTCCCCAGGGTTTTCAGGTTTGTGACTTGTTGAAAAGCAATTAATGAAATGTATACAAATTTGCATAACAATTTTACAATACAAATTTAAATAAAAAACCAACATGCCCAACATTGAGTTCCTATGTGCAAAACATATAAACCAGTTGAACCAGTTTGTCAAAAGTGAAACTATTTAAACAGACTGCATTTTGTGAAGGGAATAACACAAACAACATCAGCAGTTTGTGAATAAACTGAATCAGTTTAATGCTGCTATCTAGAGACCGAATGGATTTATGAACTAAATTAAGTTTGTTTGATGTTCTTCATTGTTGATAGAGAGGTAGGTTTGAACAAATATTTCTGGATTCATTCTCATGCATTGGTAAATCAATGAATCTGCATGTGTAAATACTTGTATTTCTATTCCTCCTGTAATGTAAGAGTATTTTCAGATGCTTTAGTCTCTACTGTTACATCAAAGAAGTAATGTTTGTCTACGTATAGGAGTAATAGCATATGTGTTAAGTTCAAGTTCACAAAATTTCATTTACAAAAAATATATAAATAAAGTAAATCAAAAGGAAGCAAAATATAACTTCAGGAGGGGAAAGAGTCAATAACAAACAAAAGTATCCTCTGACTACTTGAGAAGTAAAACTACTTTAAAAGAAAACAAATTAACAACAGAAATGTACACTAACTCCCGAACTAAGCAAAAACAGAAGAAAGGGGTTTTACAAAAATAAAAACTGGCACCCATCTCCCAACATTTGAGCACGTAGTGCCAAACTGCCAATACATCAGGGAAGATCAACAACAAACTTCAGCTGGCTGTATGCCATAACTTAGTAAAGGTATTTGATCTGATCAGTTTTAGACATTAGTATAATTAAAATGAATAATGGTAGTTATTAAGTTCTTATTGGCCTGCACTGTAAACCCAAATAAGTTGGGCAAGTCAAAAATTGAGGTAATCAGTTATCAAATTTTTGTTAGTTATGCCCTTCCCAGTTTGACAGACAAGGCTTAAGCAAGTCCTAGACTAAAATGCATGTTTGAGCCGTTTTAACTAAAAGTAACTTGCACATGTCTTAAAATATGTCAGTGCCATTGTTTTGTCTCAAGATGCACACCAGTAATGTTCTTTTTTTTTTTGTGTACATTTATAAAAGTGACTTAAATGTCCTAAGGATTAATCCTGGCTTGGCCTAAGCCCTGTCTGTGAAACCAGTCCATGATGTTCCCAATTTTAAGTAAGCAGAAATATCAAGCTTTTTTTATTTTGAGTTTTTGCAAATAAGTTTCACTTCACTGTAAACCATAATAAAAGAAAATCAGAAAATGCCAGCTTGCTAATTTGCAAACATGTTAATAGTAAGGTCTAACACTTGCTGAACAAGTACAGCAACTTAAAACATGTAACTTACCTGCTCTGAAACCAAGCAGCATGCGTCACTTGTCACCATGATGGTATCTCTCCAAAAACATACATTAACAGAAACTCTTCTAAATTAACATAAAACATTTAATCACACATTAAATCTACCTTACCATTAATCTTGTGCAAAAAAAACATTATATAACACTTTTTTTTTAGCATTTACTATCCCTTTCGAGTCCCATAAGCAAAGCATCATGGGAAATTGAAATCCCAGCCCAGTTTCAGTTAAACTTAAGTTTGTCTAATTGAAAAGAAATGAGTTCATAAAACTCAAAACAATAAAACTTTTACAGTTTACTTGAAATATGTCAGTGCTGTGAACTCAAAAGTAAAAAAGTTCTATATACTCATAACAGTTCATTTAACTGAACTAATTTGTTCAATGTAATTGAAGTGTTTTGAGCATTGGGGTTTACAGTGTCTCCAAAACAAGCCCTGAAAATTGACAAAAGAACACATAATACAGACACTCTATATTTAATCTTATTATATGATTAGTTAAATGCATTTGATAGATTTTACTTTAAATAAAACAAATGCAATAGATTTGTAAAAGGTGTTTTATGCATGTTTTGTTGCATTTACACTTTTCTGACCACTAGGGGTCACCGTGGAGACAGGTGTCAGATTGTTTCAAAGCACATTACGATACATCTGCTTCAACTGTTTCAGTGTTTCACGAAGCCTCGATCTGCACATCACTAACAACAACATGACAGGGCAAAAACAAGGCAGGCAAGGGTTAGAGCAATCTGAAAGTCAAGCTTCGGTATGGAATTCATTTTGAATGAACTTTTTTTAAGCTTGCAGTCTCTCCACAGTAACAAGCAGCAGGTGTGAGCAATCACCACTCTCTCCTCTATACCTGGTAGAGTGGCAAATAACACAGAGACACACAGATAGGGAAAGAAAAGCACAGCAGCACACAATATACCAGTGGTGGCAAACTCCATTCCTGGAGAGCCACAGTCCTGCAGAGTTCAGCTCCAACCCTCATCTGCCTGTAGCTTTCTAGGCTGCGTTCCATTTGTTTTGTTTTTTATGCCCTTGCCTCGATAACTTCCCTCAGTCTCGTTGACTCGGATGTACGTCATTGTTTACGTTGCACGAGTGCCCATTACTGGCGGAACTCGTGCAATGGGATGAATTGGAAGGTCCTAAACCCTTGATCACTTGGAATCTGCTATGAAGTTAGTTTATTAATTACATTTTTTTTACCTTATCAAACTATTTAATGCAGCATTCTATATGTATATAGGTGCGTTTGGGTTGTTTTAGATATTTAAACAAAAATAAAAAATGTATATATCGTCGCTGCCCGATGAAACTCACGTATGTCCAAAACGGTTACTTTTCAGGAAGTGAAAAAAACACAGTATTTCAAAAGCAGTTGAATGTAGCGTTGTCATACTTGGTACGGCATCTTTACATGTAACCATATTCTTGCCAGTGTAATGATATAATCCACATTTGACCAAAATTGAGTTTAAATGGACATACGTGCATATTTTACAGTAACGGTGGTCGATACGCGTTCTTCCGATCATTAATTAGAATGGCCAAGTCGCGTTTCATATTGACAGATGAATACTCAATATTCATCTATTGCTCAGTTTATTAAATAGCCTACGTCTTAGTTTATTAAATACGCTTAGTTTATTTAATTTTAATTAACTTTCGTCAGCCAGGTTCACAAATATAAAAATAAATAAAAATATTCGGTGACAATTACTTCGTCTAGACCATTTACCGATAAATAATAGTTGTGAATATATAATAAACTTGAGAACAGTTGTCAAAAACAAACGTTTGCTGATACTTTACCTCACAGTGTTATTCGGCTATCCAGTGCTGAGCTTCGATGAAACTTCACGAGACCGGCGAGATGCTTCCACAGGGCGGGAGATATGCGGCGTGATTGACAGCTTTGACACCAAATGGATATACGTGAAAATCAGATGACATGATTTCACAACTTTTCATTGGCCATTTAGATTATGTGAAGCATACTGTATACGGAAATGAACCTGGACATTCAATCCGTCGAAAAATCTCAAAATCGGCAAAATTGACATACGTGGTTTTCATCGGGCAGCGACGATATAAGAGTTGTTTGTGGTGGGTCAGGGGTCTGTCCATACAAACTTCCCTCATCGAAGTGGAACACACAGGGGAAGTGCTTAGGGAAGTTGGTGAGTTCATGTCCTAAAGTGGAGTGGAACGCAGTAACCCTTCAGACCTTGATTAGTTTGTTCAGGTGTGTTTGATTAGGGTTGACTCTGCAGGACTGTGGCTCTCCAGGACAGACGTTCGCCACCCCTGCAATATACAATACCATAATACACAATTAATTACATAATCACGGAACGTAACATTACTGAGAGTTTTTCTTGCATCCTTGAAGTACCTGCTGATGAAGTTTCTGAAACTATTTATGGGTAATTTTTTTATCCAAAGCTTTGTAGCTCAGATTGTGAACGTGTTTATGGGTCTGTCTCTTTTTATCATTCCTCTTGTATGTCTTAAGAAGTAAATTCAGGTGTAATTTTTTGTCTATTTCTAAAGCACTGCATGTAAAATGAGTCTCAATGAGAAGAGAGAGGAGGAGGATCCAGAACCCAGCTGTGTGTCTATGAAGCGTGATGGATCCATGGATTATCCCCTTAATCTCAGTGATAGAGCAGTGACCTCTGACAATGAGTGAGTATACCCTGCCTCCTTATTTGCCTTTTGCTACACGTATTAACTAATGTATTAAATGTAGGCTAATGCTTAGTTTATTGATTTTATATTGCTTTCTGGAAAGGCTTTTAATGGGCGTAATTATGTAACTGTTGTATGTGTTTGTTTTTTTGTGTGTAACACAAGAAACATATCCAATGATAAAGACAGATATTCAATGTGGATTTGCACTCAAAGATTAAAAATTCATTATTTTTTATTATTTCACAAATCAGAGGGAAAAAAAGACATTTTGGCTCTCATGCCTTCTTCAGTGTGTAAAGTAATTTAGTGTCACCAGAACCACACACTGTTTATACAATCAAAGGTGCAATAGAATGAAAAATTGAATTTACCTTGGCATAATTGAATAATTAGAGTTCTGTACATGGAAATCACGTACCATGAGTCTCAAACACCATTGTTTCCTCCTTATGTAAATATCGTTCGTGCAAAAGACCACAGAAATACAGGCGAATCCCAACATGACACCGGCTGTTCCCACAATTCCCTGCATTTTCATTGAAATAACTGTTTCTTCTTATTTTTTTCTAATCAGCTCTGTACATTTGGGTTTCATGTTACCACTAATGTTGTTAAATTAATCTTTATTGCATTTTTTAAATTTCATGTGTGTTACCATGATGGTGTTTAGTGTTTGTGTGAATGACACGTGTGCACTTTCTGTATATTAGTGATGGGAAGTTCAGTTCTTTTCTGCAAACCGGTTCTTTTGGACGGTTCGTTTCAGTAAACCGGTGGAACTGGTTGTCTTTGTTTGTGTGACATATGTGTGACATATGTGAAAAGGAAGAAATCTGGTTTATTTGTGCATTGTTCATAAAAGATCAACATTGCTTATCTGCCTCCCTCTTTCTTGAGAACCTGGATGATTTGGTTATGAAAAAAGTGAAACTATATGTTCAGAGCTTAATGTCTAAAATGAATATGACCTGTATCTGGGTACAGTCATCTGATGCTGATGTAATTGTTCTAACTGAAACTTATCTGAACAAATCAGATTTAAAATCACATTGGCTTGATTTTAGGTGACTGCGCAACACATGCACAGTTGTAGTCAGAAAAGCTAAAACTGAGCATTTCCTTATACAAACATCAAGCAATCTAAATAATTCATCAAAGAAAATTTGTTTACCTGTGCATGTTTGGTAAACAACTTTTTTTGCTCCCCTCTTTCGTGAGACAATAGAAACCAGTTCAGCCAGTTTATGATGCAAGTGCAACTACTTACTGTTAAATGTGGTTAAAGTTACCATAGTTTCTTACTGTATTCACGGAGACCAGAGCCATGTCGTTATTTTCATTTTGAACCCGAAAACGCTTGCAGTCTGTATAATTCATAAACGCTTATTCATTCTGTGACATATGTGAAAAGGAAGAAAACTGGTTTATTTGTGCATTGTTGATAAAAACATCAAGCTATACAAACATCAATCAATCTAATTAATTCAAAGAAAACTAGTTTACCTGTGCATCTTTGGTAAACAGCTTTTTTTGCTCCCCTCTTTCGTGAGACAATAGAAACCAGTTCAGCCAGTTTATGATGCAAGTGCAACTACTTCACAGTCTGACTGTATTTAGTGAAAGGAAGAAAACATGAACAACATCAGGAGAGAAAAGATAATATTAATAATAATTCTGTCTTGCAGAGGTGAAAATAAAAAGAATTGAACTTAAATTTCTTAAGTATTGCTACTTAAGAAATAGTTACCTTGAGTACAAGAAGTTCTGAAAAATAATATGACTCCAAGTAAGAGTAACTAAGTAGTTTGCTGAAAAACTGCTTTAGTTACTACGTTACAATGTACTTCAGTATTTTTCTATTTTACCCAAAATGTGGTGATGTGAACATTATGGATCACTAAACACTCTCAAGTTGTCAGTGGAGCCTGGAAAACCCAGAGGCGAAAGGAGTTTGAAAATGATTTATTTGAGTTCCAATAAAACAAACAGAAACAGTCTGCCAGACGTGGAGAAGCAGGCACGTTGCAGCTGGTGATCAACAGAATAAACAGCGGTCTCCCGAGTCGCAGGTCCACGACTGTAGTCCCACTGGAGTGAAGCGCGAGCAAAAGGAAATCTTCCGTACTGGCGGATAACAACGACCACGGCAGACGACAGGCTCACAGTACAGCAAAGCGACAGCAGGAATCCAGTGCGGCGTCTGGTCTGCGACTGGGACTGGAACTCAGAAAGCTGACTGCTAAGACACACACGAATAAAGTTTAGCGAGAAAACGAGGAGCAAGTGCTACTCACAAACATCCATTCCCGGACACAGACAAGGACAGAGAACAGGTAGAAATAAGCAGCGCAATCAGCGTGAAGACACAGAACAGGTGCGTGCACGGGAGCGTGTGCGTCAGAGGTAAGGGGAAACAGCTGAGACAAATGAAAGATGAAAGAGAGAAGGAAAATATACCTAAAACAAGAGTAATCAGACCTGACTCATGACACAAGTAATGTGTTTCGTTCATGCCGGAGGGTAACCACACACAGAAAGTCCACAAATTAGACTCATAGAACCATAAATCTTTAAAAGAAATCCTTTATGTGGACAAGAAGGCATTTGTTCCAATTCAGTCAGTCACATTCGATGTTATGTCAATACTAACGTAATGGGATATCGCCTGGGAGCCCCACGATTCTTACATTTTCTCTCCTTGACCTGTTCTCCAGGTCATCCACCTTTTCGGACAGCACCCACATGACCTTTTCTGTTTCTTTAACTTTATTTTCCAACGATGTCGCGCTGTCTTCTATGTCAGAAACACGTTTTGTATTGTCCTTGACTCGCTGCGAAATAGCATCCAAAGCACTTGTAAACATAGTTTTTTGTCCAAAATTTTGGTGACACACTCCGTAACTTCTCGTGTGAGCTTAATCCTCTGGGGTCTGAGGATTTTTGGGCCCTGGAGAAGTTTTGACATGCCCTAACATTTGTGCTTTTTTCAGTTGTTCATAAACATATTAATGACAAAAGTGTCATTACACTGTATTCAGCACAAACTAGGCTACCATAATATGTGAGGAACATGTATGTACATGTTTGTGTTTTTGAAGGAATAACGTTTAACGTTAAACTAAACTTAAGTCAATGAAATAAGGCCAAAAAAATATATTAAATCTGTGTTCACAAGACTTCTGGGTATTGGAGGTTGTAGACTAGAGTTTTTGCTTCAAAATTATGTAAAACTTATCCTGCCTACTCATTCATATAAAACAATATATTGATTTAATTTTTGTAAGAAACTTTTTGTCAAAAACACAGTATGCGTGGAGTCGTGAATCTTCATGAATAATGCTGTGGTTCACACCTGAGAAGACAAAAGATTTGCATAATGAGCTGATGAACTGCGCTCTCCACAACAACAAGGAAGTTTCAGCAAAGGATAAATTGATTTCTAGACATTACATTAGCTTTACTACTAGATATATTTGTGGCTATGATCAGCTGTTTGTCTGAACTGACAGATCAATTTCGGCCTCTACGTAATAACATCAAAGTTGTCACATGACCGCTTGCGGCATTTTGAAAAGTTGAGAATTTTTCATCTCGCTGCGCCTGGGAAATGCGAGCCTTCTTTTTTGAGTGCGTTTGTCATGTGCCTACATTTCAAATATAGGCACTAACTGACTTTTCATTCTGATGCTGGTGCTATTAGCTTCCTTCTGTTCAGTGATAACAGGTTGAGTTAGAACAATGTTATAAATTCTTATTATAATGTTCAAAGTATAATGCTCAGGTTAAAAACAGAAATTATATTATATTTAGTTGGTGATATTAGCTAATTTTGCGGCAAAAGCATTCTCTGTTGGCTTTTATTATTTGAGAAATAAAAACTTGTTGAAAAGTTATGCAAATGGTTAATTATTTGTATGACTACATCACAAAGATTCAAGTTTTTTTTTTTATGTTTCATAAAAGTGTGTAAACAATAGAAATGCAGGTCAAAATTGACTTTCTTTAAATGCGTTCTTTGAGCAGTCTTTCATTTGTGTGGATGTACTCTTTACACTCCTAATTACACCCAGCTCTTAAACTGGGTGTGTGACAGGTATGGCTGTGGAATGGGGTTTGGCCGAGGAAATTTTTTCAGTCAAAAGATTTTTTTTTTTTTTTTGCTTTAACCCCTTTATTAAATGTCATTAGTGTAACTGGCAAGAATTCAAAAAGAAATTGGAAAAGCACATGCAAGAATTTAATTTCAATGTTTCCTCTTAAAATGTTTCTCTTGTTTGCCTCAAAGTAAATTCAGGTGTATTTTTTATTGTCTGATTCTAGCACTGCATGTAAAATCAGACTCAATGAGAAAAGAGCGGAGAAGGATGTTCACACACATGAAGCAGCATATCCAGAACCCAGCTGTGTGTCTATGAAGAGTGACGGATCCATGGATTATCCCCTTAATCTCAGTGATAGAGCAGTGACCTCTGACAATGAGTGAGTATAAACGTGATGTGTTGTGCGATGTAAAGAGCCTCCTTATTTGCCCTATAATAGTTATAGTACTATTACATTGTAAATTCAGATAACAATGGGCTGCTGTGTGTCTCTGCATTATGGGCCAGTCCAAAAAAACAACAAAAAAATAGTTGCGAAAAGGGACAGGATCAGGAAAGGACCATGAGCCAGGACTCAGGTTTGTGTCATCCGAAGCACAACATGTAGGTGTGCTGCCCATAAGACTGTCGCATCTGATAATGCTCAAATATTTGAATGATTATCTCTATTTTAATTCTTCTTCACTGTTTCTGCAGAGTGAAAAGAGATGATGTTATCAGATCAGTGACGCCCCGTCAGACCCTCATCAGAGGGAGAGTCAAAGACCAACACAAAATCAACATGAAGAAAAAGTATGAGAGCTTATTTGAGGGAATAAAACTACGAAAGAATCAAACCCTCGTGAATAGGATCTACACACAGCTCTATATCACAGAGGGAAAGAGTGAAGTGAATGAAGAACATGAGGTTTTACAGATGGAGAAAACACCCAAAACACAAGACACTCCAATATACTGCAATGACATCTTCAAACCTTTACATGAACCAGAATGTGAGGAGAAAGACCAAATAAAGGTTGTTCTTACTAAAGGCATTGCTGGAATCGGAAAAACTGTCTCTGTGCAGAAGTTCATTCTGGACTGGGCCGAGGGAAAAGCCAATCAGGATGTAGATTTCATGTTTGTACTTCCATTTCGAGAGCTGAACTTGATTCAAGATCATCAGTACAGTCTACATAGACTTCTGTTGGTCTTTCATCCTGAACTTAAAGATCTGGACTCAAAGATTTATGAGGAGTGTAAAGTTGTGTTCATCTTTGATGGTCTAGATGAAAGCAGAATTACACTGATGATTTCAGACAAACAGAAGGTTTGTGATGCGAATGAGTCTTCATCAGTGGGTGTGTTGATATCAAACCTCATTAGACGAGACCTGCTTCCCTCTGCTCTCATCTGGATAACCTCCAGACCTGCAGCAGCCAAACAGATACCCTCAAAATACATCAACCGTCTGACAGAAATTCAGGGATTCAATGAGCCTCAGAAAGAGGAATATTTCAGGAAGAGAATCAGTGACGAGCATCAAGCTAGCAGAATCATCTCACACATCAGAAGAGCAAGAAGCCTCCACATCATGTGCCACATACCCGTCTTCTGCTGGATCTCAGCCACTGTGCTTCAGAAGCTCCTGAAAGAAGATCTGAGTGCAGAAATCCCTCAAAGTCTGACTGACATGTACATCCACTTCCTGCTGACACAGATCAACATAAGGAATCAGAAGTATGAAGAGAGCGATCCAGAGAAAATCCTAAAGTCCAACAGAGACGTGATTGTGAAACTTGCTGAACTGGCTTTCAATCAGCTGATGAAGGGCAATGTGATGTTCTATGAGGAGGACCTGATTGAGAGCGGCATAGACGTCACTGATGCCTCAGTGTACTCTGGGATTTGCACTGAGATCTTTAAGGAGGAATCTGTGATTCATCAAAGGAAAGTCTACTGCTTCATACATCTGAGCTTTCAGGAGTTTCTAGCTGCTTTCTTTGTGTTTTACTCCCATGTAGACAAGAATAAGAAATCAGTGAAGTTGTTTTTGAAAGAAGGATATCAGCAGTACCGTCAGGAAAACTCTCTGAATGAGCTACTAAAAGCAGCAGTTGATAAATCTTTACAGAGTGAAAATGGACACCTGGATCTTTTCCTGCGGTTCCTGCTGGGCATCTCACTAAAGTCCAAGCAGAGACTGTTACAGGATCTACTGCCACATACAGTGAACAGCTCAGAGACCATCAAGAGAATCACACAGTACATTAAAGACAAAATCAAAGGAGTTAACCATCTTTCAGCTGACAGAAGCATCAATCTGTTTCTCTGTCTGCTGGAAATGAAGGATCAGTCTCTGTACAGAGATATTCAGGAGTTTGTGAAATCAGAGAATCACTCAGTGAATCAACTCTCTCCATCTCACTGCTCAACAATAGCCTACATGCTTCAGATATCAGAGAAGGTGCTGAATGAGTTTGATCTGAAAAAATACAACACATCAGTTGAGGGTAGAAAGAGACTGATACCAGCTGTTCTGAACTGCAGAAAAGCTCTGTGAGTATTTATTTCTGTAACTGGAGATTAAACTGAATGTATCTATATATATTCATGAACACTTCCCCCCTCTCTGATTTTTATAATAAAACAGTGTTTAAGGTTATTTATTTATTTTTCACTGATTGTAAATGGATCTTAAATTCATCAAAGACACTCTTTCCTAACATTATGCAAAGATCCCACATGTATGACCCCATAGACAGGAATAGCACACTGTTTGGACTTTACCACTGTGACTGGGCAGTTTCTAAACAGTGTTGCTGATGCATAAATTTGTGTTTTGGATCTCTTCTTTATCGAACCATATTTTATCCTCTGTTTTAGACTTGCTGACTGTAATCTTACTGGTCAGTTCTGTAAAAGTTTGTTTTCATCTCTACAATCATCAAACTCACTGAGAGAGCTGGACATGAGTCACAATGACCTGCGGAAATTAAATGTGAAGCTTCTGTCTGATGGACTGAAGAGTTCACACTGTCAACTCAACATACTGAGGTTTGGGATTTTCTATAAAATAATAATATAATTTGATAATTTATATTATAATTTGATCCCAAAGACAATAAATTGACCTATCATGCTCATCAATGGTTTTCAAAACACGAGGCAGCCACACTAGAGTAATAAGAAAAATAGAAGAAAAAAATGGTAACACTATTTTACAATTCAATACAATATTTATTTATATAGCACATTTAAAACAACTGAAGTCGACCAAAGTGCTGCACAGAGTATGCAAAACAGAACAGGCAACAAGATTACAAACAATAAGACACAATCTAAAAAACACAGACTGTAGAATAGATGAGGTTCACTAAAATAAAGGATCATTGCATAGCAAGTCAGGACATATTAAAAGCCAGGGAGAAGTAATACGTTTTAAGAGTAGACTTAAAAATAGATAGAGTTGAGGTAGCTCGAATATGAATTGGGAGACTATTCCACAACTTAGGGCCAACAACAGAAAAAGCACGATCACCTCTGTTTTTGAGACGTGCCCTGGGAACTTGGAATAAATCAGAATCAGCCGATCTGAGTGCTCTTGACTGAGTGTATTGATGTAGCAAATCAGATTGTGGACATACTGTGAAGCCTGATTATGAAGAGATTTATAGACAAACAATATAATTTTAAAATCAATTCTATATTTGACTGGCAGCCAATGCAATGAAATCAAAACTGGTGTAATAGACTCATGTTTAAGCTTCTGTCAGCGACAAAGAAGTACAGAAGATCCAAATGCGAGTAAATACATGTTTATTGACAGATGTTCAGAGAACAATAAACGAGAACGTAGGCAGGCGTGAAACCGAAGGTGGTGGGCTGGGTGACGCAGGGCTGCAATGGGTACCAGAGACCGAGGAATAATCCAGCCCATAAAACAGGGCAACACACTAACAGTCCAGAGAATCCAAAATCCGGGAAGACACAAAGGAAGGGAGCGAACACACACCAGGACAGCCTGCAACGATTTGACAAACACGACACGTTGACACACACATTAAATAGAAACCAAGACACAGCTGACACAGATCACAATCAGTCATAAACAAGGTAACGCCCACACAAATACTCACGCACATCCTCAAACAACCACACGAGGGCGAGTCAGTGAACCCATGAACCGTGACAGCTTCCTACAAAGAAGCCGAGCCGCTGCATTCTGAACCAACTGTAGACGTGAAACATGACTGAGGAGCACTGATATACAATGAGTTTCAGTAATCCAAGTGAGATGTTACAAAAGCATGCATAACCATTTCAAGCTTCTTTAGAGACAAACATGGCTTCACCTTTGTCAGAAGACGAAGATGATGAAAACAGGACTTGACCACAGCACTTATCTGTTTATCAAATTTAAGATTATCAAACCAAATGCCTAAATTTCTTACACATATAGTGCTGTAAGACATGAATCGAAATCATGTAATATATAATTTATTAAATTCAGTTTTACTCTCATTGAGGCTTAAATTACTTGCAAGCCAAAGTTTTAGTTCGTCTAAATAATCTAAAATAGGCTTTAAAGCCTGTTTATTATCACGCTTCAAGGGGATATAAATTTGTGTGTCATCAGCATACAGATGAAAAGAGAAGCCATACTCAAAGATAGATCCTAGAGGGACACCAGACTTTAAATGCATTTCAGATGAGGAATGGTTTCCAATGCTAACAACATACCTCCTATTAGTGAGATATGAGTGAAACCACTGCAACACCGTGCCCAGAAGGCCAACACATGTTTCAAGACGTGATATAAGTGTATTACGTCAACTAAGTCAAAGGCAGAACTGAGGTTTGAAATAGGACAGTGTCCTTGTTGCACATGCTACATGTAGTTACTGTAGTAATAACAAGAAATTATACATAATTGCATGCAACTAAAACTAAACCAAACCCCAATCCTAGCCCTATGGTAAGTACATGTAGATGATTATTATTACACAGTACTTAAATTGTAAATATTTACATTGTAACACAGACACCTTAAAATAAAAGTGTAACAAAAAAAATGAGGGAATTGCATGTTTTTAGAAGATACATGAGAATATTTGTACTTTTTTGTTCTATTTAGATTTTCATGCTGTAATCTCACCGGTCAGTTCTGTAAAAGTTTATCTTCATCTCTTCAATCATCAAACACACTGAGAGAGCTGGACCTGAGTCACAATTACCTGCATGATTCAGGGGTGAAGCTTCTGTCTGATGGACTGAAGAGTTCACACTGTCAACTCAACATACTGAGGTAAGAGAAATGGATTAAGGTTCACTTGGTTATGAAATTAAAGGAGTAATAATTTTTTTATGTTTTGCTTTTCTTTTAGTGTGTAATGTATCGGTTTATGAATGTATAAGATCACAATGTTACAAAGCTCAGTCTCCCACAAAGAATACTGATCCAGACCTGCCTAAAACACCTCAAATGAAGTCTATAATTTACTTACGGAAATATCTATATCACAATGTAACATATTAGCATAATGTCCGCGCAAAGACATATGCAAAGAAAGAAGGTGATGCTTCAGTGAATTATAGTGTTGTAGTGTTGCCATGTTGGTGCAAAAGTAAAACTACTTTGTTTGGCATTCTGATAACTGACAAAATTAGGAATCAGTGTTTAAGATTTATTTATAATGCTGTTCTTGAGTAGTACAAAACAAAAGTTTACTTGTGTAAACAACATAACTTACCAGTGTGAAACTTTCTGCTAAAGTTGTGCTTACAAATTCCGATTGATCTGCTTGATCATTTGCTTTTTCAGAATCTGAGGGATGACATTATTAACTGTTTACAATTGCTTTAAAAGCCTTGGAAGCTGAACCTAGCGATTTATAGTAAGGGCCGTCACATTTCTGACATGCTTGAGGTTTTTGGCCAGTCATAGCACACTGGGCAATCAGAGCACTCTGAGCTTTTCAAAAGGAGGGGCTTTGTAGAAGCAAGAACAGTATGTGAAAAATAGTGTTTTTTGACATTAAAGGCACCTATTATGCCCCTTTATACAAGATGGAAATTAAGAAAATAAAGAGTTGGAAAATAAGAGTTTAAAAAGTCAAACTCTCAGTAGCATGTTCAGTTCGAACCGGAGTCAGACAATGATGTCTACAGAGCCAGAGAATAAACGCTGCATGGAGACAGAACAGGTATAGTTTAGTTTAATTACAGTTTTTAATTACACTTATGTTGTCATCTTGCTCTTATCAGCTGTTAGTAGAAGCCTGTTGTAGTGGACCCCGTCTGAATGATGACAAGAACTTTCCTGATGACTTTTGTGAAGTTTATTGTACTTTATTGAAGCATCTGTTTCACTTCAGAAAATCACAGTAAGGGTTGAATAAAACAGTGCACAATAAAGACTTATACATAAACTCTCTCCCTTGCATTATCTTCAACATACACAGCAAATTACACAGAAACACAACTAACAGTAAACAAATATATACACAAACTCAGATACAAATGTATAGTATAATGCAATGTAAGTCGCTTTGGATAAAAGCGTCAGCCAAATGCATAAATGTAAATGTAAATATACAGACCTTATGCCTTTTTGGGGGTGCTCAATAAACTGGTAAGCTTTATATCCGTGAAACAACTCCAATGAACATTAATAAAGTGCATGCTTTCCCTTATTACTGCTGTAACCAGTATCGCTCAAAAGACTGTAAACTGGATCACAAACAGTTGTTACTGATCCATCCAGCAGCTCTGATGTCAGGAAGTACATGAATACTGTTAGATTCACTCTTAAGGCCTTTCACACTTAACGCGAAATTCGGCGTGATGATTGAGACAATAGATCCCTATGAGACCATTCACACCGGGCACGAACATTCGCAAAGCCTGACACCTGTGTGTCGTTTTTTTCCCGTCACTCTGCGATGAAATGGTCCAATAGTATTTGAGCTTTAGATCACATTCCCGGAGCAGCTGCTGTTGCCAAAACTAGTGTAAACAAACACCAAAGAAGAGTATCCAGGTGGAGATTATCATTGGTATCTGAGAACAGATTTATTCTCACTTTCTTAATACAGAATTTCATTTCTATTCATTTTCTACTGTATTATGTGATCACTGTCTGTTTTCTTCCATGTGCATGAGTGTTATGATTATGAAAGCCTTGTTTAGATCCGTCAGTCATCATGTAATCATATCTCCTGCTTATCCGTATATAAAAAAAAGAGAAAAATTTTTCTACACAATACGAACACAAATAGACATGATTATGACAATATGTTTTCTTTGTTTCTTTTTTATGCAGCTCATGGTATGTTTATACCAATAAAGAATGTTGATGACATGATAAGCAGATTTAGCATTCAATCTATTATAAAATGTACAAAGAATGTATTTCTGCCAATTATCGAATCAAAACCCACTTTAGGTCGTATCAGAAATTATTACAATAATTCGATGATGCTTTAAAGTGTGTTTTGAGTGAAGACATTAATAATCATAATTTTGAAATGCAGCTTGATGCTAATTGTACCTCCTAATTATATTTTAAAATGTATTCTTAAAGCATTATAGATAATTTATGTTTCTAATGTGGTTCCAAACTTTATTAATCTTAAAGGGGTTATATAATGCCACTTTTACAAGATGTAAAATAAGTCTCTGATGTCCCCAAATTGTGTATGTGAAGTTTTACCTCACAATACCCCACAAATAATTTTTTATAGCATGTTAAATTTGTCACTTTTTGAGGGTGAGCAAAAACGCTTTATATGCAAATGAGCTGCTGCTCCTATAAAGAGGGTGGAGTTTCAAGAGCTCATGTTAGCAGTGCCGATTACCCTCAGACTCACTGAAAATGTCAAACTGTTCAGCCTTTTAAGTTCAAATGTCATGATAATCTATAAATCACTCGTGTGGGAACTGTAGTAAGATGTCTACAGAGTCAGAGAATATATGGTGCATGAAGATAAAGCAGGTATAGTTTAGTTTAATTATGATTATAACTTATGTTGTCATCTTGCTTTTATGACATGCTATTGCATTTGGTACATAATGTATTGCAATAACATGGCCTCACCCCTTTGTTGTGTGTTCTCGGGGGCAGAGTTAATGTAAATTTTAGGGTTAGTGATAGTCACTAACCCAGCAAAAAGCTTGTTGTAGTCCCTACAAGTAATTTGTTGTAGACCTTAAACGGAGAATTCCTTAAAAGAAAAGATCTCCTTTTGCATTGAACTTTGAGCATCCTAACTTTGCAGACATAGTGTGTGATGTTGCTGTTAGAGCATAAACAAACTAAAATTAAAAAAGTGAAATCGCAATGAACCACTTTATCACTATATTATGCAGTGGACGATGTTAAAGCCATATACAAGATGCATACAAATCATGAGGAGATGAGGACAAATGCATTGGTGCCACCTAGCTTGCAGGCATGAATTAGCAGAAGATGTTAAGTTGTTTCGCATTCAATGTGAATGGTCCTTTCTTCTGCAATTTGTCCCACTTTTTCATCTTGTGTTCGGTGTGAAAGGGCCTTTACATCCAACAAAACACCTCAATCACATTCTTGTCGCTAAAGCTGCTCCGGCCTGGAGAAAATGGCGGACAGTACTCACTCACTCAGGGCAGGGTCTATGTTAATACGGTAGAGTCCGTCATCAGTCGTGGGCGGGGCCTGTTTAAAGTGTCGTCACTTTGCAGAGAATCTGCAAACAGCTTGTTCTAAGACACTGCTTACGATTTATGGAATTTTTTTTTTTTTAAAGGAGTGGGTGGATTTTTATCATTATAGTGTGGTTGTGTGCACATCATGTAAAAGTGAATTTTGCATAATAGGAGCCCTTTAAAGCATGTTATATATTTTTAAATTACACCCAATAAACAAAATTATAAGCTTTTAAAATAGCATCATATGACCCATTAAACATGCCCTTTGCTTACATATTGATGTACTGGGTGTTTGTAATGTGAGGACTTTTGGTTTGCATTTGAAATTAAATGAAAACTTTAAAAACAATGATCTGGATAAATTTTACTTAGTTTATCCACTAGGGATCATGCAAGTATTTTATGTACACTATATTGCCAAGTATTGGGACACCCCTCCAAATAATTGAATTCAGGAGTTCCAATCACTTCCATGGCATGCAGACTGTTTCTACAAACATTTGTGAAAGAATGGGTCGCTCTCAGGAGCTCAGTGAATTCAAGCCTGGTACTGTGATAGGTTTCCACCTGTGCAAAAAGTCCATTCGTGAAATTTCCTCACTACTGAGACGCACAGTGCGCAGAAGTCACCAACTTTCTACAGAGTCAATAGCTACAGACCTCCAAACTTCATGGCCTTCAGATTAACTCAAGAACAGTGCGTAGAGAGCTTCATGGAATGGGTTTCCATGGCCGAGCAGCTGCATCCAAGCCTTACATCATCAAGTGCAATGCAAAGCGTCAGATGCAGTGGTGTAAAGGTCGCCGCCACTGGACTCTAGAATAGTGGAGATGTGTTCTCTGGAGTGACGAATCACACTTTTCTGTCTGGCAATCCGATGGACGAGTCTAGGTTTGGCGGTTGCCAGGAGAACGGTACTTGCCTGACTGCATTTTACCCAGTGTAATGTTTGATGGAGGTGGGATTATGGTGTGGGGTCATTTTTCAGGGGTTTGGCTTAGCCGCTTAGTTCCAGTGAAAGGAAGTCTTAATGCTTCAGCATACCAAGACAATTTGGACAATTTCATGCTCCTAACTTTGTGGGAACAATTTAAGGGATGGCCCCTTCCTGTTCCAACATGACTGCGCACCAGTGCACAAAACAAGGTCCATAAAGACATGGATGATCGAGTTTGGTGTGTAGAAACTTGACTGGCCTGCACAGAGTCCTGACCTCCACCCGATAGAACACCTTTGGGATGAATTAGAGCGTACACTGCAAACCAGGCCTTCTTGTCCAACATCATTGCCTGACCTCACAAATGCCCTTTAGAAGAATGGTCAAAAATTACCATAAACATACTTCTAAACCTTGGAAAGCCTTCCCAGAAACTAAGATTATCCTGTACCAGAATGAAAGGTAAAAAAAAAGTATGATGAAGGCTTATGATCCAAAGCAGACAACATAATCTGCAATCAATGGTGCACTGCACTGGGTCACTGGTGTTTATTGGTGATGTGACAGAAGACAGAAGCAGCTGGATGAATTCTGAGGTGTATAGAGATATACTCTCAGCCCACATCATGTGGGTGATGAAATTGAGAACACAATCTTTTAAAGATTAATTGTGCAGCTTTGGGCATCTCTCCCTCTCTGAAATGATATCTGATTTATGAGTAGCACAAGGGCTTTACATTTACAGTGCATTCATTGCTATAATATTCATGTGGTGAGACCTCTCTATTAAAGGATATGCTTCCCCTACTTCACCCACTCACCCATCACACAAGAAAGGGAACTGAAACTTAGAAATTTTGCACGGTTCCAGTACTGGTTCTAGATAAAATATGGTTCTCAGTTCCCAACCCTACTGTTGGGTCAAGCTATGTTCCCAACATGGACAAGTTCTACCAGCTGAGCTACAGAAATTGTTGTGAAAAAGTTGTTAATATGAACAACTTTTATAACAAATGTTCATAGTAGCACAATAATTCAAGCAAATTTCAGTTGATTGTTGGTGCATTTTCAAAGTTCACCTCCTGATAAATAAAATATTAATCATGTGATCAATATGTGATGAATACTATGTGCAGAACACACGGAAAAAAAAAATTAACCCACCATCTTCATTTTTACTGAACAATTTTTTATGCTTTGTTTTAGACTTGCTTACTGTTCCCTTACTGGTGAGTGCTGTGAAAGTTTGTCTTCATCTCTACAATCATCAAAGTCCTCACTGAGAGAGCTGGACCTCAGTAACAATGACCTGCAGGATTCAGGAGTGAAGCTTCTATGTGATGGACTGAAGAGTTCACATTGTCAACTCAACATACTGAGGTAAAAAAAAAAGAATAAAAAGGTTCACTTGGTTACGCAATTAAAGATGCCCTCTGCTCTGGTCCTAATCTCACGTTTCAGCCTGTTGTTATAAAGAGATGATAAATCCTGCTCCATCAACACTGTGACAACGAGTAAAACACTGAACACAAAGTTACTTCAGTGGAGAAAAAGTCACATTGAATCAATAAACCCTTTAAAGCAGAGTTACAGGAATCTGAACACTCCTGTGTGTGAATCATTTTTATGATGATGATGTATGTGTGTGTTTGTAGATTATCTGGCTGTATGATGACAGAGGAAGGCTGTTGTTATCTGGCTTCAGCTCTGAGTTCAAACCCCTCACACCTAAGAGAGCTGGATCTGAGCTACAATTACCCAGGACTATCATTAGTCAAGCTGCTCTCTGATCCAAACTACAGACTGGACAAACTTAAGTATGTTATACATTAACAATCATCCTGTCCAAACGCACACATCCATGTGTATAAATAAATAAATAAATAAATATATATATATTTATATATTTTTTTTTAATCTCTGTCACCATTACTTACCCTCTTGTCATTCCAAATTTCTTATATATGTGTCTTGGTATTACCATAGTACATGTCTAAATAAGCACTTTGTGATATTTATTATTCAGAAATAAAATTAGGATTGTTTCGCATCACCTGTAGTGTAGAAAAAAAACATTGTTTGCTGCACAGTGGAAGATTTTCTTTGATTTCATGAGAGCAACTTTTCTTGTTGGTGTTTTTATTTTTGTTTGCATTACTATTATTCAAAATGAATGACTTATTTAATTTTTATAGTGTGGATCATGGAGGAGAGTTCATGATTACAACAGGGCTGCAGAAATGTAAGTTACACACACACACACACACTTGTATATGTGGTTTACGGGGACTCGCCATAGATGGTATAGTTTTTATACTGTACAAACTGTATATTCTATCCCCCTACACTACCCCACCCCTAAAACAGTCTGCATTTTTTAATGAAAAATGTTAAGCCATTTGGTTTACAAGGACACAGTGTCCTCATAAACCATGTTTACGTTGTAATACCCATGTCATTATACACATTTGTGTCCTCATAAACAGGGGTGCACATAAGTGGTACTCGGTTACGCATACGCGGTAAAAATAATCGCTGCATACCAGAAAACATGGAGGGAAGCATTTTTGAGGACGGTTCACAAGGCAAGTTTACTTACTGTAGTAGGATCTCCAACTCTGGTAAGATAGCAATCATGATAAGTGTGTTCTTTAATTATTAGGGATGGATCACAGTTAATCCGTGATCCGTACGGATAAGGTCCAACGTTTTGGCATGCATGTGATTCGCGGATTAACTGCTAAATTTAACCATCATAGAGTGAAAGTTTATCATTTAGACTCGTTTTGTCTTGCCAATTAACACATTCAAACAATTTTAAATGTGGAAGAAGAGGTGAAAATTGGGACTTGCGAGCTGTTATCTGTGCGCACAGCCTCACACACCTGAAAGGCACGCACGCAGAGAGAGAGAGAGAGAACCAGCCCTCAAACATCCAATTAATTCCTCTAGCATTTACTTGCGCTTGAACGAACACATACACACAAAATTGTCAAAATACCCGTCTCGGCAAGTATTCTCTCGGTTATGCCAAGTGAACAGTTGAGAAAGAAACAGAATGTGTGTCAGTTATTCGGTTTGTGCTTTCCTTCTTAAAGTGACAGCAGCCTTTGCTGTTGTCTGTTTCCTTAATGTTAGTATAAAAATAAAAAATCATCATCTCCCATGTTCGAGAGAAAAGAAGATAGTACCAAGCAACATCTCCAGGTGCTCCCTTGAGAACCAGACCAAAAAAGTTATGTGCACCCCTGCTCATAAACCATGTATACAAGAACACACACACCTAAATTGTTGTTTTGTGTTATACATGTTGTAATCTTGTTTTCTTTTGTGCAGATGCATGTAATCTCACTCTGGATTTAAACACGGCACACACTCGTCTTACACTATCTGAGGACAACAGAAAGGTGACACTTGTGACAGAAAATCAGCCGTATCCTGATCATCCAGAGAGATTTGATGATATTCCTCAGATTCTGTGTAGAGAAAGTCTGTCTGGACGCTGTTACTGGGAGGCTGAAATGAGCGGATTTGCAGCTAATATATCAGTGACATATAAAGGAATTAGTAGGAAAGAGAAGAGTAAAGACTGTAGGTTTGGATACAATGAAAAGTCCTGGAGTCTAAACTGTTTTGATAACAGTGTCAATGTTTGTCACGGAAATAAATTCAGAGTCATATCTGCCCAATTAAATCGCTCTAAGAGAGTAGGAGTGTATCTGGACTGGTCGGCTGGCACTCTGTCCTTCTACAATGTCTCTGACATGCACAAACTCACACACTTACACACATTCAAAACCACATTCACCGACTCCCTCTATGCTGGATTTGGGGTTGATTGGGGTTCAACAGTGTCTCTGTGTGAGATTAACTCTTCATGACCGATGGGAGCACCGGTGGTCCTGTTTGCGTGTCTCTGTTTAACCCTTTGACACGTACGATCACACTGGTGTGATCAGTCTTGGCTGGCCCCAGGAGCTAGAGGTCTTCACGGGTCCAAAAATTCATACCCGAACCCGAAGAGACCCGTAAATGTGCTACACGGAACCGACACGGGCCCGACTGTTATTTTGAAAGTTGGACCCGAACCCGTGCAGAACCGAGAAATGGCATAAATGTACTACCCGGAAATGCTTAATCCACTCATTATTCCACTTGCTGTCACGATGACAAATGCGACTTTGCAGTTTTGCATTTTGTTGTATCTCGAGTCAACTCATATAAATAAAATATCTTTGACTGTTTGCCCTTTTGGACTATTGCTTGTTCTGTGATTTCTGAGCCGAGTCTGACCAAAACTTTATAAATGAACCGTCTTGTTATATCTAATATTATTATAAAAATAAAGTGCGCTCGCACATGCGCGTTAGCTGGAGCAACCTGAAACATAAGCTTTTAAACGCATTTTGAGTATCAGAAAACATTCATGTGATAGTTCATCTCAGATTTTGTTAAGGACTTGACATATGTTATTTAAATGCGAGTGTGCAAGGTTTTTGAGATTTTAAGTTTGTTTGCATTACTGTTGCACATAATAGGAATAGGAAAACTCGATGATCACTGTTCGCTAGGCCCGTTTTGCTTCTGATGGCTAGGGACGCTCATGTTTTTTTCATCTTATTTCCTGGCTCATACTTTGCAAGTTACAAAACACACGCACATCGCTGTCTGACTCTCAACACAGCCAAGTGATCTCCGAATCAGATCGGCTCGGGTATACACACAATGTTAAACAGACCCGGGATCCGAAGTAATAGATTAGGACCCGACCCGGACCCGTCTGACAATTTAAAATATAGACCCGAACCCGTACGGGACCTGGGTCGGGTCCTCGGGTACTCGTTGTAGACCTCTACTAGGAGCATACGATCACACCGGTGTGATTAAAACCTTCAGCGCATCACTTGATCAACTGCCAAATTCATATGTGCTTGCGAGAAACGGATGCACACAGCGCTTTCATATATCACATATATGCCGTGTTTTCAACCAAATAATGTTTATTTTAGGTTTCAGACATTTAAATACACATGAGTACTAACAAAACAATACATTTAGAGTTTGTAAAATACAAAATTATGTCTATAGAAGTGGAAATAACAACCCTTTCCATTACAATTAGACACACATTGTGAAAGTAACTTAAAAAATACTCTATTCTTCCCCAGCTCACCGACTCACTTACTTTCATGTATTTCAGGAGAAGTGGATGAATTCACATGTTGTAAATCCAACAGATCAGATTCTGTGCGACGCAAACTAAAATGGCGGCGCCCATCGCGCACATAGCTCAACTAACACGATTGTTATAAAGGTGTTTAAACAGCAAAACACATCCACTTGCACATATTTGACAATCGGAATATCAGATATTTCATGCTATAGCTAACAAATTTGTGAATATTTTGAATAAAAAAGGAAAGACTAAATAAAAGCAGATCATCAGTCATACAGCACTGTGGTGTGTTGCGGGACAAGCAATGACGCGCCACAATGGAAACAATAAAGTCACCTTGAAAAACTTAAGCTGGTGGCTCAGCCAGAGTATTTTAAACTTACGCGCGAAAGGGTTAAGAGTCAATAGAAACTGAAGTCAAGTAGGTAGTACAATAGTTATTTTTGTATACAAAATCAGAGACTTTACACATTCAGATCATGCCTCCATCATGCTCCTGTTGCATTGTTTTCACCTTCTAATGAATGCACAAATTGAGTTTACAGCAAAAACAGCACACAGGCGCTAACTGAAATGTAGATTTCAGGTGGCACTTTTTGCTCATAATTTAATGAAAAATGTATAGATCATCACATCACCATTTAAAGCAGATTCTTACGATTAGCCCAAAATGAGCCCAGAATGAGCACAAAAACATAATCCATTGTGTCAATCACGAGAAATTACTGACGGAATTGCTCGTCTTTCCAGGATGAGATATTCCTCATGGAGGAACGATTTTCAAAATGCCCATTAGAGGGCGTCAAGGGCTAAACAAAAAGGCTTCCTTGGTTCCAAATGCTGTAACTTTTGATTACTTTATGCTATCCCCAAAAAATTTGATCCAGATGCAGTTCACATGTAGGAGAGGAGAGTTTTCCTCCAATTTTTGCATGTCAAATAAGAAAGATATGTAAAATTCTAATCAAAATTAGATGTACTTTTTTGTCTTTTATCAGCATGAGAATGTCCAAATGTAATGTAGTTTATATTTTGTAAAAATTTAAAAAGTGTTCTGTCAAACGATACCTAACTTTTGACTCTTTTGATAGTTTCGGAGTTATGATTCTTTACTTTTGTGTATGTTGTTGTGGAAAATATGCTATTGTCCTACCTCTTCTATGTGTGAGATAATTGTTTATAAAGAAAAACAATATAACTGTTATTTACTGTTATTATTATTATTATCTTATGTGGTTTATAAGATATATTAATGAAATAGTTGTTTTTAGATAAATTGTTTTTTGTAAAAGCATTTAATAAAATGTGGTTTATATGATATGTGTTAAGATAATTGTTAAAAAATTATGACCGATGGACCAACGACGAGGTTCATGCTTAATTAGGCTTATATGCAGAGGACGAAATCCAGCAGGAACTGGAAAGTCACGCAGTCCTACGTCACCGGACTTATCTTCAAAGTACTTTAGACTGGTACGGAAATGCAATCAGCAACAGGTCTGGAGAAAAAAAAAGTTCCTGGGACAAATTGTTCTGGGTAATTTCGGTGGAAACGAGACATCTCGACTTCCATAACCTGAACGAAGCACGTTGATGCTCTTACTCTGGGTTATGTGTGCGTTACCCAGAGTGAGAGCAAGAGCATCAACCCCATTATTTAATACCTGTTTAGGGTGTTTGTAGAATACATGTACTGCTAGAAATACTAATTGTGTTAAATAAATGAACTTATAACATTTTAAAGAAACTCTGCTTCACTTGGCATTAATTTAAGTTGTTGAACCTGAACGGACACCTGAGAAGTCTTTTGTCTGATTGTATGTATTTTAAAGTGCTTATAATTTAGATCAGATTTGACTTACTTACCTAACCTGAGAATAATAAAAAATAAGATAAAGGTGTTTCATTACACACCATATAACAATGTTGCTCAGAAAAAACAACTATAAACAACTCTAAAAATGTCTTTAGGTCATAAAGGGTTACGCAACTTCTTGTTGGAAACAACTGAGACACACATTTTAAGTAAAAGAAATACACTCACATTATCTCTTTTTTTAATTCATACAGCTGTAAACTCTTTCTTTTATTCTTAAAGGTAGGCTATGCAATTTTCGAAGAGGCTAGCAATAGCGAGATTTGAAAGCACAAGATCCATATTAACAAAGCACATGAACATTACAATAATAATGAACAACAAATCAGAAAAAAATTAAAAAGCACTGACCTGACTGCTGCAGATTCAGTTTGGCTTTGATAGGGTTGCCATTGAAATGCATAAATTTGAGTCATGAACTGCTCTGAGTATAAGTTGAGTCCACTTATTAAGTCATGACGCTAGAAATGTTCAAAAATCCACAAAAGCTTGCGGGGATCTACAAATGCACAGGAAGCGATTCACACATGCATGCCAGACAGAGTTGTTTGTGACAAAACACATTTGTAAATATTTTCTTTATTTGTAAATCTCATTTTACTAAATTTTATGAAACTCCTTACATTTATTTGTGGATTTAATGAATTTATTTGTGAACTCTTTACATATATTTGTGAATCTCAATCTATTTGGAATTACGCAACAATTCTAACTCTATATTTAAACCCTTGATTCTGATTACTTTCTCAATTGGCTTTAATACTTTGGGCACATGCGTGATGCTGCAATGCCTTTTTTCATTTCATTTTCATATTAAAATCATACATTTATTTTAATGGTCAACGTTAATGCATGAGATACATTTTTTCCAGTTTAAAGCGTTAAAAATATGTTTAACGCAATTAACACATCATCTGTTTTTTTTCTCTGTCATCATGACTAGCATTACATTATGTAATCACACTCTTATTTATGCAAATGTTTTCAAACCATTTAAGCATGCCAAAAAGAATGCAGTGTCTGTGAATGTCCTGTCCAGGCTTACTTTAAAAATGTATTCCGTTACAGTTACAAATTGCTTCATAAAAATAAGTATTCAGTCCAATTACCACAATATGAAAGTAATGTAATCTGATTACTTTTGGATTAGTTCAAGGTCAGACAGGGCTATTCAGACATCTAGTGGCTACAGTATAGTAATACAGATGATTTTCTAGTCCTGTGATAAAGAAAGTGTTTTCGTAACTGGAAGGTGGAGTTTGCATTTTCTTCTTTGTAAACAAAATAGCAGTGGAATTTCCATAAATTGAAAGCGTTTTTATTTTAAAACGGTGTCATGTAAACAGCCCCTGAGACGCACAGACTCAGGTAAGCTTGTTCACATATGCTTATTCCAAGTCACAATGTTCTGCTGCTGCCATCTTGTGCTGTCTTCCAGATATGTACAATTTCAGGCTCTTCGAAAGCTGTCATAGTGGATCATTTTCGGTTGCTTTGCCCGGAAGATCTGAGGTCAGAAAAAGAGGAGTCTTTGTTTCAGTATGACTTCAGGGACAGTATCAGTGTAGTTCTTAGAGATATTAATTGCTACAATCAATTATATAAAATCCTTATTCCCTACCTTTTCAGGTTTGAGGAAAGAGGCACTAGTGACATACACTGCAACAGAAAGCTGGAGGATCTCTGGCAGGTCACATGATGCACTTTGGCCAATTCTTCAGATTGCCTAAACAAGCAGCAATAATTAAAGCATATGCTTTCTTTTCAAGTGTTACAAAAGACAAAATGCTCCATTGTTTCAGAAAATTCATAATTCTCACTTCTGTAGTTGTGATTGAGTTATTATCTTATTAACTTCAACACTGCATCACTGTTACTTTAACACAACTTATTTGTAATTTTTTTTTGACTTTGTTTACATTGTTAGAAGCGCCACATTCTGTCCAGTTCCTTGTAAATTTGAAGGACTCGGCTGTCTGCTCTGTGGGCCAGGATGTTGCAGTCCAGTCCCATATGTGTGACACGAGCAGCCTCTTGACGTTCTCTTTGAGCGCTCCTCTTCATGTCCTCGATGGTTTGTTGCTGCCAGAGGGGGACGAGAGTCGACACTTGATCAATGCCTTCTCTGTTGAACCTCTTCTTGGGTGGACCCTCAAAACTGGAATCCTCCAGAGAATGAGTGAATCCATAGTGTCCCATCACAGGATGATTCACTGTCTTGATGGACTCATCTCGTCTGAAGGGGGTGACCATTGACACCTGAAAGATTGAATATTATTAATTCTTTAGTCAGATGTGACTTTATCTCAGATACAATCAACTATCTTTGTTTGTGAAGATGAATGTTCCAAACTAATTGAACACAAAGACAGTGTTCCTGTATTTTATACATTGAGAAGAAATGTAATACATTGATAAACAATCCAGTGACTGCTCATACCCTAGTGTTGTGAGATGAAGAAGTCACCGGAGGAATCAGCGAGCCGCTCTGGTGTCCATCACAGTACTGAGGCTTGATAAATGTTGACCCAAAGTCATGCCCATGTTTAAACTTCTTCCTGGATGGACCCTCAGAAGCAGAATCGTCCACGGAGCATTCAGGTTTCTTGATTCTGTGCTCTTTTCCCTCCAGCAGTGCCTGACACTCAGTTACAGCAGAAAGAAGAGAAAAGTTCTGCTTCTCTGTCTTGAGGTCACCTGCTTGCTGGTGTCCACCACTAGGGCTTCTGAGACGTTTCCTCTTGCGTCTCTTCTCACTGTCCAGGTCCCGTGGTCTTACAGGGACACTCGGTCCAGGGGAGTTCGTCCCAAGCTTGAAGCAGTCTTGGGTGGCCGCTGAGAGCCTCTGGCGCAGTAAAGCTCTTTGAGAGTTCTCATACGACTCGACGTGAGACTCTGCTCTTGATAGAGCATCGTTCTTCACAGTGTTAAGAGCCATATTTTGAAACATCAAAGATTTCAAAATGGAGAACTAAGAGAGCCACTGAAAACACCAGACACACTCAGGACTTTCTTCACAGCTCAGATTTATCCTGTAAAGCAGTGGATCTCAGAACCCCTGACCTCTGTGATGTCATAGAGCTGCTGCAGATGGACAGACGACCTCAATGCAAGAAATAACTAATACACTAATGAACTCCTCAAACCATCAATGAATCAATGTGTTGTTGTCAAGAATAATGTAGGAAGTCTTATTCCTTGTCTGACAGCTTGTCTAATCTTACATTGTTTCAGTGATATTGACACTGTGTATAAATACTGAATCCTGTGAAGTCTGAAATTAAATTCCTCTTATATAATTAACATTCAGATGTATGTGTGTGTATATATATATATATATATATATATATAAATAAAATCACACACACACACACACACACAGTAGTCAACATTTGAAGTGGATCCAAACCTTTCATCAAAGTTGTCCTAAAACCTTCTTCTTAGGACAATTTTGATGAACTTTTTTGACCCACTTCAAATGTTGAATACTGTGTATATATGAAGAGTTTGGTTCCAAAACACTATAACTCCATTTGGATTAATTTGACTAAAAATTAGTTTTCTTTATCAAGAAAGTGGCAAGATGAAAACCACTATTTTCTGTTTCAAACTTTCACACAGCATCTTTTGGTTATTAAAACATTAAAAATTCAAATCTAGATTTAGATTTTCAAAGGATTATTATAAAAAAGGATAATTTTTTCCCCTAAAATGCAATAAATCCATGACACTTGCAAATTAATCCATCAATATAAAAGTTATTTTTCATATTGAAAATATACAACAAAGTAAGTTGATTCACATATTTGACAGCCTCTGAACTTTGTGAATACTAATCTTATATATAGACATTTGAATAAAAATACATTCAGTCGTCGCTCCCAAAATGAATTCAACGAGTCATCTTGTTAATGTTATAAATTAATTATTTGTCATTACCGATTAAAGAGTATCTGGCGCTACCGCACAGTTAAATAAACACATTTAAAGAGTACATTGGTATTAAAAACGGCTTATAAAAACGGTCCATGATTCAGTTTTGTGGACCGTGACAGAAGTTTAATGCTGTCATGGAACAAGCAACAGCTTTACCGAGTGCCTCATCTTCTTAATCTCCTCATGCAAATGATTACATTTCAATGACTTGCGTTTCTTCCCCACCCCAGAAACCACCACAGGTTCATCAATACTGTCAAAATTATTAATTTTTCTGTTTTTGTTGATCACAAAGTACAAAGTAGATAAGGAAAACTAGGATGCCGGGTGTATTCAGTGGGCCTCCATTACTGTTTACAGTGTGTGGAATGGAGCGCTGTGATTGGTTGAGCGGATATATCGTTTTGTAAAGAAAGGGAGAAAACATGACAGAATAATACGACGGATATCGCATTTTGTGCAAAATTAATAAATGACTTTTCAATACCGACCAGATACAATACTGGCTTCGAGACACAGGCTTTGAGAATATCTCATTTACGTAATGGTCACTGAATACATTTTTCTGAGGTAAATGTGACATTACGTGACATTGTTTACAAGCTGTTTTATTGACGTCTTTCCAAGGTTGAAACACTGATTGAGCGATTACACGAGACATGACACAGATTTCGGTAAGTTGTACTGTATCTTTTAACATACCTTCAGATGTTCATTCATGTTTATTTCGCACTGTAACTGGTATTAAAGCGGAGGAGAGGATGATCACATTCTCTTTAACTGAGGCACTAAAGCGATCTGTCACGCCACATTAAACAGCGCCAAAACAGTATTTTTTAATCTCATAATAAGATGGACGTCATTTGAAATCAGACTTTTCTTCATATCAAAAGTAACTAAGTACAAAGATTATTGCGATTTATTGGATGGGAGGTGCTACATGTTCTGTTCATTCATTAACTGAAAATAGACTAGACGAATAGATTCTTGGGATTTAAGAATCGATATCGGTTCGTAAAAAATCGAGAAATCGCTATTGTTTACCCAGCCCTAACATTTAGCTACTAGTTTTAGCTACTTTTAATTGAAAGCAGTTGGAAGTGCTAAATATAAACAGCGTAGGAGAATGACAGTGGAGAGAAGTCGTTGTTTTTGCACACAAAACGTATTCTCGTTGCTTCATAAAATTAAGGTTGAACCACTGTAGTCATGTTGACTATTTTAACAATGTCTACTACTTCTCTGGACCTTGAATGATGGTAATTATGTTGATTTTTATCAAAAATATCTTAATTTGTGTTCTGAAGATGAACAAAGGTCTTATGGGTGTGGAACGACATGAGGGTGAGTAATAAATGACAAATTAAATTTTTGTGTGAACTAATCCTTTAAATACTAAATACAGATTTTTTTCTTTGCAAGATAAATATTTGTTTTTTATTGTTTCAGACAAAGGAGGTCAGGACAAAAAAAAAATGGAAACAGGAGAACTCCAAATTATACAGAGAAAATCGAAAAACATTTAGATTTTGCTGGAAAAGAAAACAACCACTGTCCGAAAATACCAGAAACACCTTCAGAGACCGACGTGTGTCTGAATCCCCTTGGTCAAAACAGGGAAGCAGATAGGAAAGACAAAAAAAATTGTTTCATAATGATAAATAATACCAGACAAAAGTAACAAGACACTAAAAATGAGAGAATGCAATTTCTAAATGAAACCATAAAAAGCTTCATTGCAAATTCCTTCTAGAGAATCCATCAAGTCAACTGTCATATACACTTTTCTGTTTTCTGTATGCGATCCATATCTGACAGAGAAACCTGTCTCTGGAAAGTTCATAACTTTTCCTTCCTTGTGCAGAAGCTTCATACACTCAAACTTCTTGGGACGACTGACTTGCAAATCATTGCAAGGGCTTCAAGAAAGGCACATGGAGCTTCTTTGAAGCAAGCCATGGAAAAGGTGCACCAGATGAAGTGGGTGGAGTTTGAAAAAGAACAGCAGACTGGTCAGTTAGGGAAAAGACATTCAAAATATTGTATGATTTTCTACTGAATACCCAGACCTCTATACAGCTGCTCTGCATTGATGAGGAAGCTGTGGGCAAAGCTGCACAGAAGATGCCAAAACTCACACCAGGAAAGATCATATAAGATCATAGAGAAATGTCAGCTGTCCCTGCTCTACTAAGCAGATTCTTGAGTGTGCATGTGACAACACTCAAAGGTTTGAATTTGATGTTCAGCCCAAACCATATAGACTTTGTGGGATCTCTTTGACGATGTGCTCAGAATTACCCCACAACCATCCGCAGTGACAGGACGCCATATAGAAATAAACCCAGAGGGATGATTTACATGCCCAGGGTGTGAAGGAGCAGCTATGGCATTTTATTTTCCATGTCAGTAATGAATGAGACACATGCGGTTAATATATTTGATAGGATTTAATAGTTGATTTTACATTTAACATGGCTTCAACTGTTAGAGAGTCTGGCTGACACGTTCGGTTTTGGGTTTTGTTTCATGTTCATTTTCCATGTCTTTTGTTTTGACGTTTAGTCATCAGGGTTCCCACTGTAAGCCAAATGTCAAATTCCCTGATTTTTCCGACTAAAAAGCTGAATTTCCATGACCTATAATGAATGGAAAAACAGGCCGCTGTTGTTCTGTTTCTCATCAAGTTCATCATTCAGTCTTTTGATTTCTTCACATTTAGTTTTTGCAGACCGTCTTAGAATGTTTGACACTAGGCTTTTTCTGTAGAATCGTTAAGATTATTATGTCTGAAATAAATACATAATAATTATTAAATAATTAAGTCCCATAATATTTAATGTTTAATTAGAAGTAATGTTGGTAGTTTATCCAATGTGCATTTATTAATTTATTCATATTTATTCATTCTACCATGGTGAATAAACGAAGGTAACAGCTAAGCACAACCAATTTGAAAATTCTGTGCGACTGCCACTAGGGGTGAAATGCGACAATCGTGCAGTGAAAAGGCGGCTTACCATGTACTTTTAAAAATTTTTTTTTAAAAAAGCTTACGTGTCCTAATCAGACTTGACAAAGCTAAATGCATGTGGGCGGGCTCTGTTCGCAGCTAAACATGAAAACAAACAAAATTTAACTGAACAAAATGAATCCATAAAACATAATTCAAAATACATACTCAGTGACTGATAAAATCTGTTATGAAATTCACTTGTTTGAGCTTTGCTTAATATTAACATGGTTTGAACTTGAATATCATTTTGCATGACTTTAATAGCCACTATGAGAGCCACTATGAGAGCAACAATGGATCATTTACCTCAGAGTTTGAAAAGAAATAAAAGGAAACAAGAACGTTCAAACTGTAAGTAATAAATACTTTTCTTTGTGCATTTATGTCCTTGTTCCCTCTCTATGACCTGAACTATTAGCTGCAAAATCCCAGAAATGTAGAAACCTTCAAAAATGTAATCCTTTGTCGTGTCGTGGCTGGTTAGGATTGTCTTGAAGTGGTCATTTTGTAGCCAAAGGTCTTGAAGTGTACATTTTCCTGGCATGTTTGCCTTAGTTAACAGGTACAGGTGAATGCATTTGACTTAAGTTGACTTAAAAATCTCTGATATTCCATGACTTGGACAAAAAAAAAAATAGAACTCCCTGACTTTCAATGTCTGGAATAGACCTTCTAAAATTCCATTATATTCCAGAAATTCCATGACCCGTGGGAACCCAGAGTCATAGTCATGGTTCCTGTTTGTCTTGAGATTCCCTTATCCCATCATTTAATCTTGCCATGTGCTTCCCTTGATTCACATTATATTAGGTGTGTTGAACTTGAAGCTGCGCTGTATGACATCAAAGTACCGCGAGAGCATAGCCCTCATGATACCATTGTATCTTGTCAAGCTTTGTTCCCGTTTAAGTCAAGTCGCCAAGTCCTTGTTTATTTTATTCATATTTATTTGAATAAAGCTTTACATTGGTTCTCACTCAACTCGCCTCAGTGGACTTTATCACACTGGCAGAAAATGTTGTTGTTTTTAGTCTTTTAACTACGGGTGGTCACCTCCGTTATTGATATCAATGTCAACACGATCAAGGTCAGCTCTTTTTGTTTATGCTTTTACTTTAAAAATGATCGTGTTTTATTGTTAACAAACTGATCAGAAGTTAATTAGCATAACTAGTATTGTTACTGCATTCAATTTCTTGCCAAACTTTAAGTTAATTGTGTCAATTTTTACTCAAATTCCATCTTATTAGGCTTAAAGTTGAATTAATGAATTGTTAATGAAATTGTTACATTTGTTAACTATATATTTAACCCAATTCTCCCAATATATTTCAAAACATTTGACCCAATTCTCATCTTTCACCAATACCTCATGGACAAAATCAAGTCCAAAATTGAAAATCTAAATCAATCAAAATTTGTTCTTGTTCCAGAAGCCGTTTCACTTGGACATATGTCACAATAGGGAAGAAAAGCCTAGCGCAACTTCCGTTTCTTGCTGACTTTAGACATCAGAATGCAAGATGACTAGGTTTGAAAATCAGAGCTGTTGATTTGTGTATTATGATACTGTGTCATTAACCAGGTTGATGGTGCACTTCTTGTAGTAGCGCTGGCACAGTTAGAGGGCGCTGTTGTTCAGATCTGCACCTGGTACGTATGCGTATCTTCCCAGAGCCAGATACTAACAGATAGAGGGCCCTATTTTAACGTCTAAAGCGCACGGTGCAAGTGCACTCATGGTGTGTCCGAATCCACTTTTGCTAGTTTAAGGAACGTAAAAATGGTCTGCGCACCCGGTGCATGGTCTAAAAGGGTTTTCCCTATTCTCTTAATGAGTAATAGGTGTGTTTTGGGCATAACATGCAATAAACCAATCAGCGTCTCATCTCCCATTTCCTTTAAATGTCAGTTCCGCTCGCACCATGGTGGATTCGCTATTTACTTGACAGTATTTGCAAGCGGAAAAACTGAACGCTTCTCTAGCGAGGAAACTGATCTGCTCGTATGCGAGGTTAAAGCGCACGAGCAAATGATCTACGGGAAAAGACGGATTCCGCCAAAGCTTATCTTTATGTACACGGTAATAATCTTTTGCATTGTAATCCTTTTATCTTTTTTATTTGGCATGTTTGAGTGTACGCGCGTTGTGCACCCGCATATTACTAACGCACTCTTTAAATAACAAAACAAATATTGCGGCATTGACTTAAGACCAGGTTTCAGTTGGTCAATGGCGCAGTTTATTTCAGTTGCCTCAAAATTGCGTCTGAACACAGACCAGCAAGCCCATGGGCGAACATGCACTTGCTATTTAAACAACGTGGTGCTGGATGTGAAAATGATAACTGCGTCGGGCTGAAACTAGCAAAAAACACTTGCATCACTCTGCATTGCGCCGGGATCAGGGAGTTAAAGTTTATATTCACAGATCTGAAATATTATTTCTGCAGTGTACGTGTATGTTGAGCCAATCTGTGGCCTTAATAAAGTTAATTTTTAATTGACAAACCTTTATAATAAAATAATAATTTTTAAATTTGATAAAGCTCTTTCAAAAACACTGCATCAAACAAAAATTGGTTTGTTATTGAAAACAGTTTTTAGCTATTTAGACAAATTCCCACATTAGATGTGGTTCAAACTCGTTTGTTGGTACTTTATTTTCAGCACATCATTGACCAACATGCATTTAAACATGTATTTCAACTCAGAATAGCGCTAACATATGTTGAATTTCTTGTATGTGAATTTCAGATTTTATTGTGTGAGTCGACTTTTATTTTGGAGTGACGATTTGACATCATAAGGCTGCGCTCCTGCGTCTGTGATTCGGCTGGAGAAAGGTCTGTGTTCAAGTATTCAAAGTGTTTAATCACTGCAAACAGTTTAGGTAATTTTATAGTTTTAACAAGAACTGTTAAATGAATATTTTTACTATTGGATGTTACATTGTAATGCTTTATAAAACATTCACGAACGTTTTTAATCCTTGAGTCACACATCAGTTGGTCACACATGAGATGAGGAAAAGGTGCGTCTCATTTCTCTTCACATAGTGAATCAGTGTATCGTTAAAACGAATTCGGTTCTGAGCTTTTGAAAAGTCAACTGAATCAATTGCTACTTAAAATGATTCACTGATTCTCATCGTTCGAATCATCTGCTGGTCAAAACAGTGGAAATCCAACAACCAAAAAAACAAACGTGTGTAATAACGTTTATTAATCAATAGTAACTGTTTTGATGAAAGTGTAATCTATTAAAACTAATCAAAAAAATCACTTAGTATTAAATATAAATCACAACAATATGAAATGTCTGTATAATTTGTTCTTTTAATAATTTGAAGTGCTTGTTTTGATTTTTTTTTTACTTACCAGTGCACTGACTACTGAACTAGGGATCTGATTGAGATGCACCCAGTGATTTATTTTTCTATCTGTTAATTATTCTCATCTTAAACAGGACAGATTATCTAAACACACAGGAAAACTCCTGGTGAAGTGACTGAGATCAATGTGACACACTGTTATAAAGATGGCGTTTATTAAAGAGGAGAATGAAGACATAAAGATGGTGTTTATTAAAGATGAGAGTGAAGACATGAAGATTGAAGAAACATTCAGAGTGAAACAAGAAGATACTGAGGAACAAACAGGTTGGTTTCATTCTCAAAGCTGAACTCGAGTCATTTTATCCTTATTAAAAGACTCCAGCAGGGTTTTTCCTGATCATGTAGACATACACTGTACTCTACCTTCAACTGCATGAAGCAAAAACTTTTCACAAGCAACATATTTTAGGTGTTCTAATAAGATCAAGGCTGCCAACTCTCACGCATTCAGTGCGAGACTTAACTGACACTGTTCTCACACCACACATCCATTTTCTCACGCAGTGAAAAGTGAAGCAAAGATGACACTGACACCAACAGAAAATACAAAACAGGTTACTTTTCAAGTCTCAGCTTTCAAATTCTCTCACGACATTCAAACAATAAATACTGTTTTGGAGCTCTTAAATGTGACGTGACAGATCGCTGTAGCGCCTCAGTTCAAGTGGCACATCAACTGATCATCACTTCCTCTTTACTACTAGTTAACAGTAAGTAAACACGAATGAACATCAGAAGGTATGTTGAAAGATACAGTACAACCTACTGAAAGCCTTTCAAATCATAGTGATTCCAACAGCCAACTGAGATTTTAGAGCTCTGACTAACATAATGGCTTTAGTTAAGTGTACGTAAGTTTTTGGAGTTGTGATGTAAATTGTCTACCGCCTCTAAACTGTTAGTGACTTATGGATTGTTCCACAGGTTCATGTGCAATAATTGTTTATGGCTCACTGAACAAGCATGAAAAACATTGTTTAAACAATTTCCAATAAAGATCTGTAAAGCTTATTTGGACAGTATCCTGAAAAAGGGATGTTTCTTTTTTTTTTCTCTTTTTTGAGTTTAGATTAATCAAACGGTGCAATAAATTATGTAAATGACCAATAATCATTTGGCATTTCAACCTAAATTTGACGTCTTTATAAATTTCAATAACATAAGTTATTGAAAATTACAATTTGCAATTATGTTAAGTGTTTTGAATTGTTTAAGACAGAAAAGACAAAATGCGCAGGAAACCTTCAGCCACACCATTGTTTTCCATCGTTGGTCCAGTGGGTGGCCCTTGCAATACGATACCTAACAGTCAGTCAGTGTAGTGATGATAAAAGTAGCTGATATCATATTTCTTTTATCTAGAGTCACTACAATTTGAATCAACTAGAGCTTATTTACACTCACTGGCCCTCATTTATCAAACGATCGTACACCAGAAAATTGTGCATACGCTAGTTTCCACGTGAAATATGGCATTTATCAATATGAGTGTGAGCGGTGACTACGATCAAATCTCACGTCAGGTCTCAGCTCCTGTACGCACGTTTTTGTGTCAGCGGGAACTTGCGTGCAACATAGTAAATCTGGTGGAGATCTGTTATGAGAAGTAGTATTTTCCTGACCGACAATCACTCACTAACCGATCATTAACCATTAAACGACACAATTAAAATGTCAAATAAAAATTAAATTAGAATAGATGCGTGTGTTAAAATACTACAAATGTTTTTTTAAATGTTATTTAGCTTTAGATGCGCAACATCAAAAGAACATAAGGATTCACACATCATGCACCTTCAAGGTATAGAAAAACAGAATAATATAGCCTACAAGGAATAAAAAAATAAGACTACACGAAATGTATTTCACTGAAATAATTAACAAAACAAAAGAGAAAAACTGCATCAAGTAGGACTAGTACAGGCTACGCTCATTTGACGCGTTGTATTCGTTTTCTTTATTTTATTAAAATAGGCCTATTTATCTTTATTTTCTTAAATCCAATTGATCGCGCAGGCACCTCACTCACATACGCAGTTTAATGGTCTGAGTACATCTGTACCAGTCGGCGCGTGCAATGCCCATCCAAACACATTTTTGCACATGTGATGGATGAAGTTTTATGTGAATATTGAAACAAGAGTGAAATAGAAAGCCTTAGTTTACATAATGAACAGTAGTTCAGCAACCAATAAAATGTTACATTGCGAATACGTAAACGTTTGGATTCTTCTCGAATGAGAGAGGTATGTCAGCCCGATTCAGTTTTGCTTTAAATAAATTGCCACTATAGCCTAATTTGTATTTCAATATATAGCTACTCATTTTTTGTTCTTGTTCTGTTGTGAATACAATTTATTTAAAGGATTTTCTTTGGAGTGAGGTACTAAAATATATTAATGTTTGTAAGTATTTAGTTTTATTTACCGGAATTTTTATTTAAGTTAATTTTATTGTTTGAAATTACGAGGATGAGGGGTGTTTTTAGAGTAAGATACATTTATTTTTCATGTGATTACTTCCTCTTCATGGCCGGGTTACGTTTATCTGTGTTGTAAACTATAGGGCGAGGCCTTTCTTTAATAGAAGAAAATTACTTGTTATCCCATCCTTGATATCATTAATACTCAGTTGTGCAATTTCTTCAGGTTGTAGAGAAATATAAATCTGAGTATCATTTGCATGATATGTTGAAATCAAGTCTGCGGTTTTCCAGAGGAATTGGGCTACTTTTACACTGTTGCTGAGGGTTGTTTTTCATGTTCGTGGTTTAAATCGACCCCAAATTACGTGATATTTAGCCCCTGGAATGCGAATTTTAGCCGGGTATCCCTGCCAAAAACGCAATTTTTACCGTGGGACCCTCCTTGAAATGCGATTGGGCTAGTTTTTGGCTAGTTTTGAAGAGCAATTGGGCGGGTTTTTGGTTTGAAAACCTGGCAACCCTGGTTGAAATCTAATTAGAATGTCTCTTAGTGGAAACATACACAAGGAGAAAAGTAAATGACCTAATACTGAGCCCTGTGGCACTCTGTACATATTGGTAGTGGTTGGGTAAATGGGACATACTCCATGCTAATGCTTGTACACAAATGCCAACATGACTCTCAAGCTATTTGAGAGAATATTTCATCTATGCTGTCAAAAGATCTAATAGCACTAGAAGAGAAATGTCAAAAGCATGTCATTTGTAGCTTTAATAAACACAGGTTCTGTGCTAGGATGGGTCTTAAATGACAGCTGAAATTCTTCACAATTATCCATACAGTTTTTCCGTAAATATAAACATAGTTGAGAGGAAAAGTTTTTTCTAATATTTTACACAAAATCAGGAGAATTGAGATTGTCTATAATTAACCAGTTCTCGATAGGGGGTTTTACAACTGCTAGCTTTAAGGTTTTTGGGATGTGTCCTAAAGAAAGTGAAGAGATTACAATATTGAGAGGTTCTGAGATTTCAGGAAACATCTCTTTCCATAGCTTAATGGGTATAGGATCTATCTTGGTTTTGATGCTTTATGCTTTGTTTTTATGTCTGTTGCTTTGTGTCATTAAACTGTGGTTAATTTGTGTTTGCCTTTTTTCACCTTAGACCTGATGGCGCTGAAAGAAGAGAGTCAAAATTTGAATGAAGAGGAAGATCAGGATGAGAGTCATATTGATTTCATAATTGGAGAACAATCTTTTAGTTGCTCACAGACTGAAAAGACTTCCTCACAAAAAAGGGACCAGAAGATGGCAACTAAAGGTTATTTTACCTGCTTTCAATGTGGAAAGGGTTTCAGTCAACATGGAAACCTGAAAGTCCACATGAGAATTCACACTGGAGAGAAGCCTTACACCTGCCAACATTGTGGAAAAAGTTTCAATGAAAAAGGAAACCTGAAAAAACACATGAGAATTCACACTGGAGAGAGCCCTTTCACCTGTCAACAATGTGGAAAAAGTTTCACTCAAAACGACAGCCTTAAAGCCCACATGAGAATTCATAATGGAGAAAAGCCTTTCTCCTGCCAACAATGTGGAAAAAGTTTTACTCAAAAAGACAGTCTTAAAGTCCACATGAAAGTTCACAATGGAGAGAACCTTTTCACCTGCCAACAGTGTGGAAAAATTTTCATTCGAAAAGGATGTCTTAAAAGCCACATGAGAGTTCACACTGGAGAGAAACCATTCACTTGCCCTCAATGTGGAAAAAGTTTTAAACATAGAGCAACAATTAATTCCCACATGAAAATTCACTCTGGAGAAAAGCCGTTCTCATGTGATCAGTGTGGAAAGAGTTTCAGACATAAAGTAAACCTTAATACCCACATGAGGACTCACTCAAGAGAGAACAGTTTTATGTGTCATCAGTGTGGAATGAGTTTCGCAGACTGCGATCACCTTAAGAATCATGTAATAACTCACACTGGAGAGAAGCCTTTCATGTGCAATACCTGTGGAAAGACTTGCTCAAACAAAACTAACCTTAATGTTCACATGAGAGTTCACACTGGAGAGAAGCCTTTCACCTGCCCTCAGTGTGGAAAGAGTTTCACGCTTAAAGAAACCCTAAAGACGCACATAAGATCTCACACTGGAGAGAAGCCTTTCACGTGTCTTCAGTGTGAAAAGAGTTTCGCATATCGAGTAGACCTGAAACGTCATTTGCAAACTCATTCTGGAAAGAAATTGCAGGAATTTGAAAAATCACCTACACAGACTATTTAATTGTGGTCTAATAGAAAAAATATTTTGCCATTACACTTACACCTGAAAAGACAGATGTGAGACTCTCTTTGTTCTTTGTGTGGAAAGGCCAATTCACACTGCAATCCAATTTTATGAAAAATAACTCATGTTCACACTGCCCCAACAAACACTGATTGTACATGGTCAAACTCGGACCAACTCCAACAGATGCCAACGGGTTACACGCAAAAGCCAGTGTTTGTCTGTGCAGTGTGAATTGGCCTTTAAATGGCCATTTAAAATGGCACCAGAAAAATATGTATCTGTGTGAAATTCATTTTGATTGTATTGTGGCATCACTCATATATTTGATTCATTCATCTGCCTACAGTGAAAATACATTTATGAACCCTATTTGGATTTCTGCATTGTTTAAAATGTGGTTTGATCTTTAATTTAACTCAATTACAGACACACCTAACTTGATTTAGTGAATACTTTGGGTCGTTGTCTTGTTGCATCACCCAGCCCCTCTAAAGCTTGAAGCAAAGACTATAGAACAACACAAGACGCGTCACTCGTATTGTTTTGAATGGGAGAAAGTGCAACGTGCAATATGGCGGAATAAGTCCCGCCTTCTACATTAAGAGCCAATCGCCGATTGGTAAAGTCATTGTGTCACTGCAGTGACCGTTAGAAGCTCCAGTTCTTATAAAAACAGATTAGCTTGATACAACATGAAAAATAGTCTTTTTGTCATGATTCGAGCATTTAGAAATTGTTGAGACAGTTGTTAGATTTCATTGGTGATTTCAAATATGAAATTTAATCGAAAGCTTGGCGAACAGCTTTGGAGAATTTGATGTTTCCCCATTGAAAGAGATAGGAGCTGCACTTGGATGCCTGAGGCGTTTTTTAAAGAGGGCTGCCGAGTGAAATGACTTGTCTTAAAGGAACTTTGCTTGAAGTCATGAACTGCTGTTCTGAAGTCTTGATACAATTTGAATTCATTGTTTCTTCAATGAAAGACCCAGAGGCAGCAAAGCAGTTAACTAATGCTGTCTTCACGTGCTATCGGAAATTTGATAATTCCCACTTTTGAAGTCGTGATTACTAGCTTGTCGCATTCAAGTTTCGAAATGGGAGGGCGTTCATGTGCAGTTTTAACCTAGGAACCTCGTATTTACGATAATTCTAATAGCTTAAAGGCAGTATAAACCATAATGCACCTTTCACCATGCTTCACATTTGGGAAGAGGTTTTGGTGTTGGTGTGCAGTGCCCTTTTTCCTTTAAAACGTGTTGTAATCTGTCAAAAGGTTGAACTTCTGTTTTTGGCTGTCCACAGAAATTTTTTTCAGACGCATTAGTGTGAAGTTAAAACACTTCATATAAAAAGAGAACAACACAGGTAATTTGGGCTTAAATCATTTTATTGCATAATTAAATGCAATTCCCTGGACATCTCTTTTGGTAAGGGGAAGCCTCTTTTGTGTGGACAATGGCTCTGGGTCTCTGAGGGCAACATAAACACAGCAAACTAATGATCTAAACAAGGAGCAGGTCAATGTAATCAATAAAGCAATAAGTAACTATGACAACAAATGAAACCATGACAATAAAAAGTTAACACAAGAAACAGTACAATAGAAGCAGAGTCCATGAAACAAACTAAATGTGACAAGTAGATAAAAAAAACAAAAAACTAAAGGCCCCAATATTCTTCAAACTAAATCAAAGAACAAACTGATGTGACGTCATTTCGAACAAAATCTGGGCAAAATGAAGTTTGTTTTGGGAGTTTGAAACTGCTTGAAACAAGATGAAAATACACTGTAAAATCCCCAGAGTTAAATCAACTCTGCTCAGAGTACATATTGTCCTTCTCTAAATAGTGTTTAAGTAAAGCCGGGTTCACACTGTGCGATTTTGGCCACAATTTGGTCATCTGAGACAAATTTTGCAAATCCTAAAAGAGTCCTATAATCCTAGCCTAAAATCTGTAGTCTTTGATCGCTAGTTTGACATGTTCACAGACAGCCTGTTAATGACCGTTACGATCAAATTTTACCTCCGACGAAATTCTGGCAGTGTCAGAAGATTTGGCGCACAATCCTCCAGTGTGACTTCTACGAGGAATGTCAAATTGTTTTAGTTTTTCAAGACAAGCCGTGATCAAAATTAACGCTAGAGATGTCTTTGTTAGCCATCATTTCAGTCCCACGTGTAATGCAGCTCACAGTCACAGAATGTGAGTGGGTTGATTATGTAAAACTCATGCAAAACTCAGACAAGTTTTCATGCGCGTGTCCATTTTTAACGTCGTACAGTCTGACATAAATGACAGCTGAGAGCCCACAGTGTGCCATGAGGATCATGTTCGTACAGTCTGACAAGCAACAATCCTAAAGGACTGTTATAAATCGCACAGTGTGCACCTGGCTTAACACGGAAGCAGAGTTAAAGTTAATGAGATAATTAAGCAATTAATAAGGCTATGACTGAAGTCAGTTGTGTTTCTCTTTTCTTTAGTGATTCTGCTTGTTAATAGCAGGTGTTAATCATTAATGCACAGTTATCACTTAAATAATTGTTTAATTATCTCATTAACTTTAACTCTGCTTCAGTGTTATTTTAACACTACTTAGAGAGGGACCATAGAGCCCGATCGCACGAAAATGCGTATCAATAGTACGAGTGTGTAATCTCGTAGAATATAAACTCATTTTGGCGTGCTTATGGTACGCAGTTTTTCGCGTGCATATGATACGCACTTTATGGCGTATTATACGTACGAACCCCCCACCCCCATCCTAACCAAGAGCGTGTCATATACACGCCATAAAGTGCGTATCATATGCACGTGAAAAACTGCGTACCATAAGCACGCCAAAANTCTGTTGGCTCGACAGGAACTTGACCCGTCAGTCGAGGCCAAAGCAACCCTTCAAGGCTGACGGACCTGGACAAACAGCAGTTGCGGCAACTGTTTCAGCTATCCGATCCATCGCCACTCAACGTTGTACGAGCCTCTGCTGCTAAGACTTAACGACTCTCTAAAGAAGCGCCTCTCTACATTGTCCTCAGAGAGGAACAAAGATGGTGATGATGCCCGGTGAAGACTCCTTGGAAACAGTTCTCCTGGATCTGAAGCACCCAGAAGACACATACGTTTTGCTATGGTTAGGCCTGTCCTTTACACTATGCCACCGTTGACTAAAGCTTCAGACCCTGTTTATTTTAAAAATGGCAACATATTTAGGCAAAACCAAAAGTAGGGGACTGGAGAATGCCTGACTCCATTTTGTCTCTAAAACTGAGGTAAGAGTCATGCAGAGGCAACCACAATGTGACATTGCATTTGTTGTCTTCAGGGAAGATTCGCACGCCATTGTCTTCAGTATGGAGAAATTGTATTGTACTTATCTGATGACATTTATTATCGTATATAATAGACAAAGCTCTTAGCTACTGTTTCTAAAATCTTCTTCTTCGCTGACCACACAGTATCTCCTGCAATAATCAAACATAAAACCACAATTCAGTTGCAATATGGTAATTTCTGCAGACCCTTTTCACTTTTGTCCTGTGAGGAATTGCTTAAAATAGCTATGCTTTCTTTCGAAGCACAATGTCCACAATCAAATAAGAGGACCAAAATGGAGAATGAGATCTGGGTAGTGGACAAGCTAATGATGTGTAGCTTGCAGTGGTTTTCCTGGGAATAAAATGCTTCTCAGTTGGAGGTATTCATCAATTAGAACCTTAGGAAATGCTACTTGGTTAGTATGGATCTTGGGTGCACACATTAGATAAACAACCTCCCTCAGCTTGAGACACAACTGCCAAACATCATCTTCAGCTGGAGTTTTGATCCTGTCCCCAAGTATTAAAGGAATGAGGCTCAAGAGGCACCTCCATGCTTTTCAGCATCCAGCCGTTCCTCACATGGTTTGTTGTTAGCCTCACTTTGTATAGGAAGTTAATAAGATACACATACACAGTTTGTTGTTTGTTCATCATTATAACAGACTCTTTACTGTACATCACCAAAATTGCGCTCTTCAGAAACAATCACAGAATATGGAATCAATAATTCACCAAAGCGCAATGTAAGTCTCTATTCTCTGATATAATTAGCCTGGTTGTCTTTACATTAGCGCTGTTTTGGACTGATTGTTTGAATGTATTCAATTACTGGATCACTGAAAACTTTCCTGGAGTTTAACGGCTTAAAATGGTCTGATCACAAACAGAGAAGCAAAATCAGTTTAGAGTAGAAATTTACGCCTACCAGGGTTACAGGTGCTTGTGCCATTGTATAAGCTACGTGATAAACTCTCGACTTCTAGCGCTGTCTTCACGTGTTCTTGGAATTATCGTAAATATGAGTTTCCTTGGTAAAAATTGCACATGAACGCACCCGTACAACTTCAGAAGTAGTAAAATTTCCGATAGCATAAGGCAACATGAGATCATAACTACGTGACGTAAAATACGTTAATGACGCAGCTTCACATACTTATGTAAATTATTTGCGTTAATTGCATTAAATTATTTTAATGCGTTAAGGATTTTGGAATTAATCGCATGTGTTAACGCGTTAGCGCTGACAACACTGATATATATTTATATTAATATACTAAGATTTACATATTTTTAATATTATTACATTTTACAACTTTAAAATGTATTTAAGTCCATAGTTATTTTACTCTGTATTGAAAAATGTTAAGTAGCCTAAAAATGTATTAGCTATAGTATGCCTAGTGTAATATGTTTTTACTTTTTAGACAAATCTATCTTTTTCATTAGAAGTTATTTTAATATTTTCAACACATCGTTGGACAACATTAATTTAGATCTGTATTTCACCAAAAATTAAGCTCTGAATTACTCTGACACATTTTTAATTAATAATAATTTCTATGCACTTGTGTGATGTTTGACACAACAGAGTGTGAACAGGACTTTTATTTTGGCGATGTGACGTCATAAGTATGCGCCGCGCTCCTGCGTCTTTTGGGATTCTGCTGAAGAAAGGTTTGTGTTCTTAAACATTTAAAGTGTTTAAATCAGTGCAACCCATTTAGGCAACTTTAGATTTTAAAAAGATGTAAAATGGCTGCATTATTGTTTAATGTAACATTATAATATTTAGTTTAACATCAATTTTACAACCTTATTTTTGTGACTAAAGCTGAATAACAGAATATGTGCTTCTCGTTTAGCTCTCAATATCAGTTTACGTTGAACACGAATTCTCTCACTAGCAAGTAGTGATAGAGAAACGGAGCCTTTTGAACCGAGTCAATTGAACCAAATGCTTCGCAAAATGATTCACTGTTTCGAATCGCCGCTCACTGACGTCACATTCTGGTCAAAACAGTAAAAATGAACGAGAACAACAAACACAAGCGTGTGTAATGACAACTGTAATTACTAAAGTAGTTTAATCTATTATAATATCAAATATAAAAAACAAAAACGAGTGTATGTGCAATTTTTATTCTTTTAATAATATTTAGTGCAAGTTTAAGTTTATTTTGTAGTCTAATCAGTTAATTTACCAGTAAGTCCATTCACTCTGACTACTGAACTAGAGCTGAATGAGACGCACCCAGAGATTTTCTTATGTAATAATTATTATCATCTTTAACAAGACAGAGTCCAAACAAAGAAAAATTCCTGAAGAAACTGAGATTCACGTGACACACTATTACAAAGATGGCATTTATTAAAGAGGAGGTTGAAGAAATGAAGATTGAAGAAGCTTTCAGAGTGAAACAAGAAGATACTGAAGAACAAACAGGTTGGTTTTATTTTGTACATCTATTTTAAATGTTAGTGATTTCATTTGTTGTATAAGGGATTTTTTCCCCTTCTCATCCTCAAATACGCTCAGTCTTGGAGCACTCTCTCTTTTAAACCTCATAAAATAGAGAGGGTCAGAACCATTTTTCAAACAAATTATTATTGTATTAACATACCTGAACATAAATAATGTAAATATCAGTTAATATTCATCAAATCAAGCAATAAATATGTCATACGTCAAAAACACAGCCTACAAACAAAATGTATCTTACTGAGACGGATCAATACAGTTACTGCATGCTGTATTTATCTTACCAGAAAATGACTGGTAGAAGTTAAAGTCACTGTTTAGAATATTACTTGTGTAAAAGTTAAAAAAAAAAAATTGTTCTATACACAGTATGAGCAGCAAGATTGTGTTCAGTTTTAACTCTTACATTTTTTTAATTTGAATTAAAAAATAGTAGTATATTAATTATACATTGATCGTTCATGTTAATTCATAGTGCATTATAACTAATGTAAATGTTGAAATTAACAATGAACAATACTTTTATTAACCTTTAATGTTATAAGACTCTTATTGTAGTGTTACCATTTCATATAAATCCAAACAGTCATGCTTAAAAATCATCTTTACACACAAAGGCATAGCATGGGTCTATTATATGTACTTTCACACATTATTTGGCTCTATTTTTAAAAAAATGTATGATTGATTATCTAATCAAAATATGTGTTACAGTGCCGAAAAAAAAGAACTGAAATCGAATGCATTTCTGATTTATGTTTCTGTCGCTGCATGATGAGAATACAGTTTAAATACGCAACTTCGCTGGATAATGAATGCATGAAAGTGAACAAATGGATATAAACTAATGCAAATGAATGGTAACACTCGTGACATTAAACAGTTGGTGTTTTTGTCACATTGTTTTAACCGCTTGAGGTACTAATGTTAGAATCCTCTCAGCCTCGACGGCAAACATACTACTGTTCTCCACTGTTTCAGCATCTAGTCAACAAACTAATTACTTTATAATGATATGAAAACATGTACTGTAGTGTATAACATACCGTTTTGTAGTCTGTTTTAAATCCGTTTTTGAATTGTCCCGCTCTGTGCAGCACACAGCCTCACGTCACGTGTCAAAACAAACTCCATGAGGCATCAGCGATAGTTTTTATTTCGCCTCTAGAAGCCGCTGTCGTACTGTATAATGACAGCGCACTCTTCACAGCCGCTCCAGCAACGGACAACCCGGAAAAATGAAATCAACCGCGGTTGTGCGAGCACTTGTTTGCACATGCTTGCTTGCAGTCTGTGTTCTTCCTACTTTATTTTGTAGTAAGTAACGAAAATGCTTTGGGAAAGTGTATCAGAATAAAAGTATACATTTTATTTAGGAAATGTAGTGGAGCAAAAGTAAAAGTCGACAGAAATATAAACACTCAAGTACAGTAAAAAAGTATTGTTACTTAGTTACATTACACCACTGGTATACAAGGAGAAAAGAGGACCCAATACCAAGCCCTGTGGCACTCCACACTTGTTTTTGATGGAATTCCTTAATTTACACAAAGTAGCAGATAAGACCTAAATCATGCTAATGCTTGTCCACTAATGCCAACATAATTCTCAAGGTAAGCCATCCGAGAGAATGTTGTGGTCTATAGCCCTATTTGGACGTGACTAGTTTTCATTGAGGACATTATAGAAATTTGTGTTTCACAAGTGCACTTTGTGATTTTAATTCTTTCTGAATCTGCCATGTCTGTTTTTCTCACATGACCTCAGTAAAAATTGTATGGCAAATTACCTTCTGTTTTTCGGCAAACAACAGTCCAGAGAAATCTGACCCCATCTGAATGCGAAAGTCTGTGATTGCTGATATACTCCAACTAGTGTGATATTATACATTATATTGCTTATTGTATTTATATTACTTCTCCTCATGTTTTTTTGACCTACCTGAGTTATTGTTTGCACAACAATCTTTTGCATGCTTTCCTGTTAGTACCTGTAGTCTTCCCAATCCAGCATTGTCATTGCAAATCAACGCCCTCCAATTTCGACAATTTTTACCTAGGAGACTCATATTTTATGATAATTCTGAGAGGACGTGAAGGCAGCATTAATCCTCTAGCTTAATAGAGAAGCTTACCTTATGGTGGTTTAGGTCTTTTGACCCCGTTTACAGGAACTTTATAGTTCTAAGCTCAACCAGGGTTTGTGTTTTGTGCATATATTGATTACTTGGTGGCTTAAACAACTGTGAAGACTGGAACAAAGAGAGTGGAGTTCCATCTATTGCTTAACTGTTACTTGTTGATAAGCAACACTCTACTTTTTTATCTTTGATGCTTTAATACAGTATTATAATGTCTGTTGCTTTGTGCTATTAAACTGGTGTTAATTTGCATTTATCTTTACTCCACTTTAGAGCTGATGGCACTAAAAGAAGAAAGTCAAGAATTGAATGAAGAGGAAAATAAAGATCAGTATGAGCAACTTCATGATTTCATGACTGGAGAAAAATCCACAAAACCTGAAATAACTTCCTTACAAAAAAGAGCTCAGAAAACCATATCTAACGATTATTTCATCTGCCACCAATGTGGAAAGAGATTTACTCAAAAACAAAACCTTAAAGCCCACATGAGAACTCACACTGGAGAGAAGCCTTTCACCTGCCAACAGTGTGGACAGAGTTTTGCACGTAAAGAAAACCTTAATTCCCACATGAGAACTCACACCGGAGAGAAACCTTATACCTGCCAACAGTGTGGACAGAGTTTTGCACGTAAAGGAAACCTTAATTCCCACATGAGAACTCACACTGGAGAGAGACCATACACCTGCAAACTGTGTGGGATGAGCTACTCACGAAAAGAATGTCTTAAGACTCACATGAGAATTCACATTGGAGAGAAGCCATTCACATGTGCTCAGTGTGGAAAGAGTTTCAGACGTAAGGTAAACCTTAATGAGCACATGAAGACTCACTTGAGAGTAAACAGTTTTACATGCCATCAGTGTGGAATGAGTTTCACAGACAGTGATCGCCTTAAGAATCATGTAATAAGGCACAATGGAGAGAAGCGTTTCATGTGCCTTCATTGTGGAAAGAGTTGCATAACCAAATCAATCCTTGAGGTCCACATGAGAGTTCACACTGGAGAAAAGCCTTACACCTGCCCTCAGTGTGGAAAGAGTTTCATACATAAAGGAAACCTTAACATTCACATGAGGCTTCACACTGGAGAGAAGCCTTACGCGTGTCCTCATTGTGAGAAGAGTTTCACATATCATAGAGACTTGAAACGTCATTTGCAAATTCATTCTTGAAAGCAAGTGTTCTACAAAATACAGCAGTTTCAGAAATCACTTGCACATTCACTCTGATGATAACTAAAACTTACAGATTTTGTCATCACACCTGAAATGTCATGCAGATGTGAGACCCTTGAATTTACTACATTTTTGATGATTTTCGAATACCGTAACCGGTATAACGTTTTTTGTTAAATCCCTTCATTATGTTTACAAGAATAGCAACATCATGTAATGCAAAAGATTAATTGTAATAGACATATTGCACAATCTTTCAGAAACAACAAATCTGTGGCTGATCATTTACATCTGGCATAGAGTTCACAACTTAAAATGGGCATCAGTTAAACTGTAACACCGGCACAACTTTTACCCCCGGAAGTTCGACTCAAAACCAGTGGTGGAGCCAGAGAGGTGTCCAGGGTGGCAATGGACACCCCTGACATCTGATTGTGACACTCCAATTTCATTTGCTGCTTATTGACATCTAATTTCACCTCTTGTTGAGACAAGCATTTATATCAAAGTGCCGCTGCAGCGTGGCACATTGTTAATGTGTATTAATGTTGGTTGTGAGATACAGAAGAATACGAATAAAGGGGGTAACAAACTGTACAAGTGCAGCGATGTTCAGAATCATGCCGCGCCACTCACATAGTTTAGCATTATATTTGTCTGAAATCATTGTTAATGCACATGACTTAACCATAAGCTGGAATATTGGGACATTATTATTGATATATTTGTCTTTTCATCAATTGAATAAAGTTTGCTTCATATAGAAGGATGTATTTGTATTGATCACTCTTTCTCTTTGTGCTGTTTTTACAGCTAAATTCATCAACACAACTTTGTTTGTTCTTATAGTGTATAAACTTTTTAACTAACATTAACAAAAATTAATAGATATGACACCCGGACCCTCAAAGAGCATTTTTGACCACCCTCCAAGTATGCGAAAGCCTATAATTTAAGACAAGTTGCTCTGCAGATTGTTTGTGGTTTGGATATGGCTTCATGAGGTACTCCTTCAAGGGAAATGCCTCATCTGCCACAATGCAATAAGGAGCCAACTGGTCAGAAGCAGGAAGTGATGCAGGGATGTTGGATGTCCAATTCTCCACAGCATCCTGCAGTAAGCATCCACCAAACATTCCACCATCTGAAATTTGCCCATTGCAACTAACATCTACATAAAGGAATCTGTAACTGCTGTCAACCGGTGCCATTAGAACCATGGAAAATGTATGTTTGTAGTTGTAGAATGTTAATCCAGTTCCTGGTGGGGGATGAATATTGATGTGTTTTCCATCTAGAGCAGGGGTGCCCAACCTACAAAGTTTAGCTCCAACCCTGATAAAACACACCTGAATCAACTAATTAAGATCTTCAGGAGCACTTGATAATTACAGACAGGTGTTGAGCAGGGCTGGAGCTGAACTCTGGAGGAAGATAGATCTCCAGGACCAGGGTTGGGCACCCCTGATCTAGAGCACCCAGGCAGTTTGGTAAGTTCCACTGAGACTGCAATCCATTTTATATCAGTGAAATTAGTATGTCAGACCCTTGATAACTTGTAATCATGTGGCCATACAATGTAGCATAATCATTAGACGTTTGAATCCCGATAGATGGATTCCTCCAATTCTTACTTTGTTCCTCTACAAGGGCTGACAATGGCAGTGTCATTTACAACTTCTATTTGAAGGTGCAAATCCATCTGTGGTGTGCGCAAAAAAAAGTGTCTTTTAGGAATATTGACTGCTGTCACCTTGTATGGAAAATCAAGTTTCTCTCGTGCAGAACATACATTCTACAGTAGTCAACGTTTGAAGTGGATCAAAACCTTTCATCAAAGTTGCCTTAAAACCTTCTTCTTTGGACAACTTAGTTCTTAGGACAACTTTGATTAACTTTTTTGATCCACTTCAAATGTTGGCTACTATAGTGTGAAAAACAAGTGTATTCATGCATGCAACTTTTTGACTCGGATACAGTTGACACAGGGTGTTGCCACTGTCAGCTTTCATCGCCACTAGTTCTCTTTCTTCAGCTTGGTGTGTCCGGCAGTGGTTGTTTTAGACTTTAGACAACGATTCTACTGGCCTAAATGTATCAGGATGTTCAAGAATATTGGTAGACCTGTTCTGAGTGCCAGAGGGTAGCTCCTGTCCATAAAGCAAACAGAAGTTATCTGCAGCTTTTACCTATCATTGGTACTCCTTTTGATTGGATAGATGTAGATATAATTGGCCCTTTAGTGAAGAGTAGTTCAGGTAACCAATTTGCTCTGGTAATGAGTGATTACGGAACTAAATATCCTGAAGTGTACCCTTTGCCATTCCATACAGGTTAAACATATTTTGAAATGCTTAATGAAATGCTTGACTTGATCTGAAAGGTTTGAGTGCCTTCTGAAATTATAATGGATCAAGGGACTAATTTCATGGCTAATGTGATGAAGTCACTGTACAAGCAATTCGGCATTAAGGGTATCTGAACAACACCAGTTCAACCCACCCAGCCTGAGGTAAAAGAGCCAACGCACATGTCTGTTCAGTGTTCTTGAGCTGGCACGGTCAAAGAAAGAAAGAAGGGCTACGATGCAAGTTTCTATAGCGGAATAAAACATCAGCATGAGCTACTGGTAAACAAAACACCATGTTGAATCACATTTCAACAGTTGTAGTTTTTATGTGTGCTGAAAAACCAGATGATCCCACCAGTAGCTGCACGAATCTCAAGCTGTCTGGCGGACATCTCGGCATGGATGAAAGAACATCATCTACAGCTCAACCTAGCTAAGACTGAGCTTCTTGTCTTCCCTGCCAATCCGACTCTAAAGCATGATTTCAGCATCCAGCTAGGTACATCCTCAATTACTCCATCAAATTCAGCCAGAAATCTTGGAGTAATCCTTGATGACCAACTGACCTTCAAAGACCACATTGCGAAGACAGCTCGGTCATGCAGATTTGCACTATACAACATCAGGAAAATCAGGCCATTTCTAACAGAACATGCAACACAACTTCTGGTCCAGGCCCTGATCATTTCTAGGCTTGATTACTGCAATGCTCTTCTGGCTGGACTGCCATCATGCACAATCAAGCCTCTACAAATGATTCAGAACACTGCAGCACGTCTCGTCTTCAACGAGCCCAAAAGAGTCCACGTCACGCCTCTCCTCATCTCTCTGCACTGGCTACCACTTGCTGCTCGCATCAAATTCAAGGCGTTGACGCTTGCTTACAGATCTACCACAGGCTCAGCACCCTCCTACTTCCACTCACTCTTACGAGTCTACACTCCTACCAGAAGCCTGCGCTCATTAAAGGAGCGAAGGCTCGTGGTACCATCACAGAGAGGCACGAAATCACTCTCCAGGACATTCTCGTTCACTGTTCCTTGCTGGTGGAACAATCTTCCTGCCTGCCATCCGGAATGCAGAATCCCTGGCAATATTCAAAAGACAGCTGAAAACTCATCTCTTTCTTGAGCACTTAACCTAATCTTAATTATAAAAAGAAAATACCTTATACCTATCCTTTCACTTCCTCTTATCCCTCTATTGTAGCTTATGATACTCTGAGCACTGCCTATAACTTTTATCGTGAGCACTTCTTTTCTATTTGCCTCGTCATGACGACTCGCTTGTTGTATTCCTCACTTGAAAGTCACTTTGGATAAAAGCGTCTGCCAAATGAATAAATGTAAATGAAAAAAAAAAAGCGGCGAAAGAAGAAGGGGGGAAAAGAGCTTGAGGTAAATAGTTTTAAGTTTTAGCTCCATGTCACTTTGATTTTGTGTCGCATTTTTATTGGCTGGTCAGTAGACGTAGGTCGTAGCAGCAAATACGCTGTGTTGATCATGCTGAATTTTTTGACACTGTCAGAAAATTATCATAGGCTATCTTTGGTCACAAGACCAGGAAAATGGCCGTCTTTGAACCTCTCTCACCGTACAACATAGGACCACCGATTAAGAGCCACAATCACAGAAATCGCCACGATTGTTTCAAGATGGCAATCTTTCGTCTGGGACAGGCAAAAATCCTGCAGTGTATCCAGGGCTTAAAACATGCAATCACCCGATCAATACTGAGATTGTAGATGGCTTTTCACTCTATATTAACGTTTTTTTTTTCACATAAGGTTTCTGGAAATCGCTCCGTGCAGCTGTCTCTTGTCTCTCTCTCATCGGCTCACGCTGGGAGCGGCAGCAGCGCCGGTGACACGACGCGCCTCTTTTAAGGGTTGGCTCACGTCTGCAGCGTCTGGGTCCAAAGTTGCCCTGATACACCAAACCGAGTAGCCAAGTAGCACGGCCGTCCAAATCATGTTCCCATGTTTATTTATATCTCTGATGAGGATTGATGCTTCTGTTGACAATAGCAAACATTAGATCTTCATGAAGGTCGAGTGTTGTTCCACGCAGAAAGAGAAGGCAGTTTTTGAGCCATTTAGTCCCCCAGCTGTCAGAACAAAATCAGGAGATATATATAACACACTTGAGAGTTTTGAATGGATTAAGAGATCCCTGTGGATCAGCGCTGAGCCTGAACCGCATAATCAACAAGAGAAAGCTTGAAAGTCAAAGATCGCGTATCTCAGCATCTCGTCGAATTACCACACAGAGGTAACGTTACACAATAATATAACAAGGATGTTTTCTTTCATCTCTGATAGACCACCATCTTCTCTTAAATAAAAAAAAGACTATTATATCTAGCCAAGGTTAATATTTAAGTTTCTTGTTGCACCAAATGCAAGCATCGCTAAGACCAGAAGGGCACGAGCGGAAGTAACCATGCGCACCGTCGCATTGCCGCAGCTCACCTTAAGGGCTTTCATCTTGTGCACCTAGTCCATGTCCACAGTCAAAAAACAGAACAAAAATGGATAATGAGATCTGGGTAGTGGACAAAGTAATGATGTTTAGCTTGCAGTGGTTTTCCTGGGAATAAAGTGCTTCTCAGTCACTCAATTATAACCTTAGGAAATGTTACTTGGTTAGTACGGATCTTGGGTGCACATATTAGATCAACAACAACACTTGAAGATGATGTTTGGCAGATGCGTCTCAAGCTGGAGTTTTGATCCCACTTATTATTTTTCCGTCCATGAAGGCTAAATCACAATAACAGTGCAAAGTGTACATTTTTAGGAGGATCTATTGACATAAATGCAATATAATACATAACTATGTTTTCAGTGGTGTATAATAATGAACCATTATGTTTTTATTACCTTAGAATGAGCCATTTCTATCTACACCGCGGGTCTCCATACATGTTAAGTTGATATTTTGCGCCGACATGTCTCTACAGTAGCCCTAAATGGACAAACTGCTCTACAGAGCGTGTTTGCTTGACTGGCTATTCTCTCTCAGACGACATCTTTGTCCTGTGTTGGCCACTGTAGCTTCTCTATATTGCAATTCGCAACCACTAGATGCTGCTAAAATTTACACACTGCCTTTAAACAGTCCAGTTGCAGGTCTACTTAGATTTAAAAAATTTAATATAAAGTCCATAGATATAATAATAATCATTTTCAGAATAAAATAATAATTATTATAAAAAAATTATAAGCCACAGTATGCCTACAGTGTAATGTTTTTACTTTTTGAGACAAATCACATTTTTTCATTATTTAAAAAAATATCTTTTTCATTAGAATTTATTTTAATATTTAATATTTTCAGTACATCATTGGACAATTAATTTAGATATGTATTTCACAGGGAATACATATTAATAGATACATATCAATAAAAAGATCAATAAAACATTAACCCTGTATATAACAAGGAGAATGCACCAGGTTTTAGCAACTTGCTATTTTCCACCCGTAGTAATAATTGATAATTAATTCACCAATAACTATGAATTATTTTGACATTTTTAATTATTTTTTACATATGTATTAATTTCTATGCACTTGTGTGATGTTTGACACAACAGAGTGTGAACAGGACTTTTATTTTGGCGATGTGGCGTCATAAGTATGCGCCGCGCTCCTGCATCTTTTGTGATTCTGCTGAAGAAAGGTTTGTGTTCTTAAATATTTAAAGTGTTAATTCGATGCTACTTTAGATTGTAAAAATTATGTAAAATGGCTTCAATATTGTTTAATGTAACATTATGAGATTTAGTTTAACATTAATGGACCTTGTTTTTATGAGTAATAGTAAATGTGCGTCTCGTTTAGCACTATATCAGTTTGGTAAACACGAATTCTCTTACTAGCAAGTAGTGATTGAGAAACGGAGCCTTTTGAACCAAATGATTCGCAAAATGATTCACTGTTTCGAAGCGTTCGAGTCACTGCTCGCTGAGGTCACATAATGAACAAGAAACATAAGCGTGTTTAATGACACTGTAATTACTGAAGTAGTTTAGTCCATTAAAATATCAAATATAAATCACAAAAACAAGTGTCTGTGCAATTTTTATTCATTTATTAATATTTAGTGCACGTTTTAAGCTTAATTTTTTAGTCTAATCAGTTAATTTACCAGTAAGTCCATTCACTCTGACTGACTCCCTTACCAGTGCACTGACTACTGAACTAGAGCTGAATGAGACGCACCCAGAGATTTAGTTTGGATTTATTTTATTTCTGTTAATTATCATCTTTAACAAGACCGTGTCCAACTACAGAAAAACTGAAGCAACTGAGATTCATGTGACACAATAAAGATGGCGTTTATTAAAGAGGAGGTTGAAGAAATGAAGATTGAAGAAGCATTCAGAGTGAATCATGATACTGAAGAACAAACAGGTTGGTTTTCTATGTACATCTAATTTAAATGTTAGTGATAAACTTTACATTTGTTGTCTATAGGATATTTTTTCTTCTCATCCTCATTCTCACTGTATTATACGGAAGAGGATTAGGGCCAAGCAATAATAATAAAAAAAAAAAAAAAACATCTCGAGATTAAAGTCGTTAAATTATGAGAAATATGTCGTAATTTAATGACTTTATTCTAAACATTTTATCTCGACTTTTTTCTTATAATTTAACGACTTTATTCTCAACATTTTATTTCCACTTTTTTCTCAATTTAACGACATTTCTTATAATTTAACAACTTTTTTCCTCGTAATTTAATGACTTTCTCAACATTTTATCTTGACTTTTTTCTCATAATTTAACAATTTTTTTCTCGTAATTTAATGACTTTATTCTCGACTTTATGCTTATAATTTAACGACTTTATTCTCAACATTTTATTTCGACTTTTTTCTGGAAATTTAACGACATTTCTTATAATTTAACGACTTTTTTCCTCGTAATTTAATGACTTTCTCAACATTTTATCTTGACTCTTTTCTTGAAATTTAACGACATTTTTCTCGTAATTTAATGACTTTTTTCCTCGTAATTTAATTAGTTTATTCTCAACATTTTATTTCGATTTTTTTTTTCTCGAAATTTAACGACTTTATTCTCAACATTTTATCTCGACTTTTTTCTCATAATTTAACGAATTTGTTCTCGTAATTTAACGACTTTATTCTAAACATTTTATTTAGACTTTTTTCTCATAATTTAATGACTTTTTTCCTCGTAATTTTAATTTCGAGATGTTTTTTTTTAATTATTATTGCTTGGCCCTAATCCTCTTCCGTAGTATTAAACCAGTCTTCGAGCACTGTCTTTTAAACCTCATAATATAGAGAGGGTCAAAAACATTTTAAACTAAATATTATCATTTTAACATACCTGAAGATAATGTAAATATCAGTAAATATTTATTGAATTAAGCACTAAATAATAATAATAAAACATAAAATAAAAATAAAACATAATAGATTAAATCAAACTGTTTGAATGTTTGTGAGTGACAAACAGTTCAAATCAAAGTCATTATATAAAACACAAAGGATAAACATCAGAATAAACTGTTAAACTTGTGTATACTTTTAGCTAAAGCTTTAAGTTATAAAAGCAATATATCATGTAGGTTAAGTTTCAACATTGCATTGGAAAACTTAACATTTATGTTAGGCACTAATTTGCAGGATTGTTTAGAGACTTTTAATCCAATACTAAACATGCCAAACAGGAGATAATCTAGGAGAATGTACAACCACAAATCCCATAGAACTTGAACAATGCAGTACAAGGAACAAGCTGGAAATGAGGGTTTATATACACGGTGTCAGCACATGCTGAGGCTCGGAGTGCACAGAAGTTGCCAACTTTCTGCAGAGTCAATAGCTACAGACCTCAACTTTGTGTGGCCTTCAGATTAGCTTAAGAACAGTGCATAGAGAGCTCATGGAATGGGTTTCCATGGCCGAGCAGCTGCATTCAAGCCTTACATCACCAAGTGCAATGCAAAGCGTCAGATGCAGTGGTGTAAAGTACGCCGCCACTGGACTCTAGAGCAGACGTGTTCTCTGGAGTGACGAATCACACTTCTCTGTCTGGTAATCCGATGGACGAGTCTGGGTTTGGCGGTTGCCAGGAGAACGGGACTTGCCTGACTGCATTGTGCCAAGTGTAAAGTTTGGTGGAGGGGGGATTATGGTGTGGGGTTGTTTTTCAGGGGTTGGGCTTGGCCCCTTAGTTCCAGTGAAAGGAACCCTTAATGCTTCAGCATACCAAGACATTTTGGACAATTTCATGCTCTCAATTTTGTGGGAACAGTTTCAACCTTCCTGTTCCAACATGGCTGCGCACCAGTGCACAAAGCAAGGTCCATAAAGACATGGATGATCGAGTTTGGTGTGGAGGAACTTGACTGACCTGCACAGAGTCCTGACCTCGATAGAACACCTTTGGGATGAATTAGAGCGGAGACAGTGAGCCAGGCCTTCTTCACCAACATCAGTGCCTGACCTCACAAATGTGCTTCTAGAAGAATGGTCAAAAATTCCCATAAACACACTCCTAAACCTTGTAGAAAGCCTTCCCAGAAGAGTTGAGGCTGTTATAGCTGCAAAGGGTGGGCAAACTCCTTATTAAACCCTACAGATTAAGAATGGGGTGTCATTAAAGTTTATGTGCATATAAAGTCAGGCGTCTCAAAAGCTTTGGCAATATAGTGTATTTAAGGGAACAAAGGAGTAAAAGTAGAAAGTTGATCCTTTACCTTCATGGAGAAGCTTATCTCATGGTGGTTTAGGTCTTTTGACCCTGTTTAGAGGAACTAAGCTCAACCAGGGTTTGTGTTCTTTGCATATATGGATGACTTGGTGGCTTAAACAACTGTGAAGACTGGGAAAAAATAGTGGATTTCCATCTACTGCTTAACTGTTACTTGTTGATAAGCAACGCTCTACTTCAAACATTGATTTAACTCCACTTTCAGTAACTATTGGGTATATGATCTAGCATACATGTTGGCTTTGATTCTTTTTAACACAGTATTTTGATGTCTATTGCTTTGTGCTATTAAACTGGTGTTAATTTGCTTCTTTTTTTTTCACTATAGACCTGATGGCACTGAAAGAAGAAAGTGAAGTTGAGTCATTGAATGAAAAGGAAAAAAATCAGCATGAGCAACATCTTGATTTCATGACTGGAGAAAAATCCACACAACCTGAAATCACTTCGTCAGAAAAAGAAGTTCAAAAAAACATATCTAATGATTATTTCATCTGTTTAACTCAAAAACAAAACCTTAAAGCCCACATGAAAACTCACACCAAAGAGAAGCGCTTCACCTGCCAACAGTGTGGAAAGTCTTTCTATGGAAAAGGAAACCTGACAGACCACATGAGAATTCACACTGGAGAGAAGCCTTTCACTTGCCAACAGTGTGGACAGAGTTTTACTCAAAAACAAAACCTTACTTCACACATGAGATCTCACAGCGGAGAGAGACCTTACACATGCCAACAGTGTGGACAGGGTTTTACGCGTAAAGAAACCCTTAATTTCCACATGAGAACTCACACTGGAGAAAGACCTTACACCTGCCAACAGTGTGGACAAAGTTTTGCTCGTAAAGAAACCCTTAATTTCCACATGAAAATTCACACTGGAGAGAGACCATTCATCTGCAAACTGTGTGGGACAAGCTTCTCAAGAAAAGAAAGTCTTAAGATTCACATGAGAGTTCACACTGGAGAGAAGCCTTTCATATGTGGTCAGTGTGGAAAGAGTTTCAGATATAAATTAAACCTTAATCAGCACATGAATACTCATTTAACAGACCACGTAATAACTCACACTAGAGAGAAGCCTTACGCGTGCCATCATTGTGGAAAGACTTTTATAACCAAATCACACCTTGAGATTCACATAAGGGTTCACACTGGAGAGAAGCCTTTCACCTGCCCTCAGTGTGGAAAGAGTTTCATACATAAAGGAAACCTTGAGGTTCACATGAGAATTCACACTGGAGAGAAACCTTACACGTGTCCTCATTGTGAGAAGAGTTACACATATCATAGAGACCTGAAACGTCATTTGCAAACTCATTCTTGAAAGCAATTGTAGTGTTCTGTATATAGTAAGAGGTTTCAGAAATCACTTGCATATTTATTCTGGACGATGACCATTTAATTTTGATTTGTGTAATAAAAATCATCAAACTTACAGATTTTGTCATCACACCTAAAATGTCATGCAGATGTGAGAACCGTGAATTTACTACATTTTGATGATATTCGAATGCCGTAACCGGTATAACTCTATACGTGTTTTTTGTAAAACATATTTCTGTTGTTGCAGGTAATGAAATCCCTTCATTATTTTTACAATAATACCAACATCATGTAATGCAAAAGTTTAATTGTAATAGACATATTGCACAAGCTTTCAGAAACAATGAATCTGTGGCCGATTATTTACATCTGGCATAGAGTTCACAACTTAACATGGGCATCAGTTAAACTGTAAAGGCAGGAACACACCAAGCCGACGGTCGGCCGACTAAGTTTTCTCAGTGTGTTCTGCACCGTAGGCTGAAGTTGGTCCTCGTCGCCTTTTTGTCGTACAATTCGAAATGTTGAATCGGCGTCGGAGCTCGTCGGGCCATCTGATCTTTCTGATTGGCTGTTCAGATACTGCCACCTGCTGGAATGCAGGAATTGATTCATGATGTTACCTTTCTGTTTTCTGTGACACACAAAGGTGGCAAAAAATAAGCTTATATAATCTATAATAACATTATTCACAACTTTGATTGAATTTGATTGACTGATTTTCTTACCAATCTTGTTCTTTGTCCCTGATGGCGCTCGTTCGTTCCAGCCATCTAACGGTCGATGTCTGCAATAGCTGATAACATGTGGTTTTATTTTATATCTAGCTTTACGAGCTTTCTGAATACGCTTTAGTCTTCATCTCTTTTCTGCCATTTTGTTCATTTACCAATACATTGCAAGCAAAAGCCACACAGTTTGAATCTCCTCCATACTGCTTGTTGTGTCGCACAAAAATTATTACCGTCCGTTGCTGACAGGGAGGAGCAGTCACGCGCAGTCCTACTTCGTTGGACAAATTTGCCTAATCCTTATGGTACTTTAGACAGTGGTGAAAATGCAGAAAAAAAAGGGAAAAAAAGTTCCTGGTACAAATTGTTCCAGGTAATTTCAGTGGAAATGAGGCTTTAGAGAAGCCCATGTCTGAGAGATCTGGGTGTCTGAACCCAGATCTCTCAGACATGAGAGATCTGGGAGAGATAGCATGAGAGATGGCATCAAATTTAAAATGGGAAACTACAGAAACAAGCTGAGGAGAGCAGGATGTACGGAGGTTGAAGTCAATGCTGGAAAACAAAGCCAAAGCAGTCCAGACAATGAGCAATCACACTCCAACATTAAAAGGCCAAGACGTGCTGAAGTCTTCCCCCAAAGTCATGATCCTTCAACTCTAGAGCAACAGAGGGTTGAACTGACAGAAGTTCACAAGGCTGAAAAAAAATCTCATTCTTGTTGAGACTCCATCACCAGTGAAAGAGATCCTTGGGCACTTGCCAGCTTTATATTTGGAATCACAGGAATAATTAAGTTGACTAATTGACAATTGGGTTCTAACATGAGAAGTAACAACTTCAACAAATTAAACTATAGAAACAAAATATAAGAATAAATGAAATTACAATCCAACAAAGACTAATTTATAACATCCACAAAAAATAACTGAAAACAAAAACATCAGAATGATCACCAAACTATAAAATGCTGACATGAAAAAAATATTGAAATCAAGTAAATCGCAGAGTGCTACAAAAAACAACTTAAATCAAAAAAAGTTTAATTTGTTGAGGTTGTTACTTCTCATGTTAGAACCCAATTGTCAATTAGTCACTCATTGGATGTTCTGATCTCATTGCCCTCAGCTGTGTACAATTACCATTCTTGTAAAACTATACCTTGACAAAGGCTACTAGCTGAAACGTTGGTGAATAAATATGCTTCAGTGAGTGTGCAGTTGTTTCCCTTTTACTATACTGCATTTTTTTCTTCAACTTGCAGTGCAGGTGTGCGTTTGCTATGCTTTATTCGCTCTAAAATCTAATTTCTTTTAATCTAAAGAATGACTTGCTGATTCATGCATAGTAATTTTGTACATGCGTGCCTGTGTTGTTTTGTTTCAATTCAGGCATTTGTGTACAAGATTTCAACAACAGTTAGAAAGTTTGAGTTTGTATTAGGTTGAATGGTGCTTTTCCTAAAATTGAAACAAAAATATCAGTTTCTTCTGTCACAAAGTTCTAAAAATGTTAGAGGTGTAACAGCAGACAACTTGTATCAAGAAAGTTTAATCCTGCTTTGGTAATATGTAATATTTGAATTTATTTTTGTTGTACAGAACTGTTGTTAATGTCTGTCTCATGTTTTCTAATAATTTTTGTACTTTGTTTACCGATTTCAGATTTCTAATTTATACTGTCAAAGTTGTAAAATGTAGATATGAGTACAGGAAACTTAAATATTTTGTGGTAACTGATTGGCTTTTTTTATTTATTTAATCATTGTTACTACAGTTCAAGTTACATGAAATTAATTTAATACAATTTAAATTGGCTTGAAAAAAGCAGTTTAGATAAAGTAAAAATTAATATGTATAAAAGGTATATTTTAAGTTGCATAAGTGAATAATTAAAATTGTCAGTACTTAAAACTTTGAGTTGAATTAAAGGTGCAATATGTAAGAATTTTGCAGTAAAATATCCAAAAACCACTAGGCCAGTGTTATATATTTTGTTCACTTGAGTACTTACAATATCCCAAACGTTTGCAACTATTTGTAAATCGTGAGAAAATTGCAATTTTAACCAAGGCTTACACGTGTGAGGAGTCGCCTGTTGCCTGTTTCTGGTTTTATTTTGTAGAAACCATGGAAACACCAAAGACGCTTTAATATTTACATGTTTTAAGCTCGACATGTTTAGTCTTATTGTTTGCGAGTACCATGCTTTACCATGCCTCAGAGAAAAACACTTTTGTGAAGTAGCTAACATAGCATAATCACATGCAGCTTTAGTTTTAGTAACAGTAATACAGAATTTTCTCCATCATACGTTTTAAAATTAATTGCATGCCATTATCAACACAAGCCATCCAGCATTTAATGATATTCTAAAATCGATCTAGTTTACTCGTGTGTCTCAAACAAGTGTCTCACAGCAACCGCCAAGCGAACGCACAGAGTAACGTTATAACATCATTTTCAACACATTCAAATGTATCTAATATGATAAACAGAGCTGCGTTACCTCATACTTATGACCGGAAAAGCGGAAGCTGCGCCAGCGGCTGTGTCATAATAAAAGTTCAGCTGCTCGTGAGGCATGTGTTGCGCAATCGCTGCAGCGGCCTCGTTCAGCTCCCACAACACTCGGTCCTGGTCTGCTTTATACTAAATTAACATTAATAATCACATCCATGAACAAGATTTCTGCCCGAGTCCTATCCCAATTCTTTTCCACCGGCTGTGAGGTGAAGACCTCATGTGCCAAGATTTCGTGCTCAAACTTGGCGTCATCAAGCTACGCCTTTGTTTTGAATAAGCTTCTAGCGACCTCTAGCGGACAGAAAATCCTACATATTGCATCTTTAAATTAAGATGAACAAAACATTAAATATATATTTTGATGTAAATTAATGTTTATTTGTAATTTACGTTACTAAAAAAAAATATTGCTGTGCTTACTGATATTCAGAGTGGCAGTCTCAAATTTCACATTAACGTGAGTAAAAATAAATAAATCAGTTTGCTTCATAGTCTGCCTAACTATTGAAAGTGTTTGTGTGTTTTCGTGAAATTAATTATAATAAGCATATAATGTAGCCTAGGTCTAAAGAGGCATCTCAATTATTTATTTCCAGCCTTAGTGGATCATAATACTGGTATACAAAAAAAGTGGGTTGCAGTAGGCAAAAGGTGTATATCTGTGTATATTGTCTCTCTGTATGTACATGTTTTGTTCCGGTTGGGCGGTTCCTCATGGAAAATTGCTGGAGGCTGTGATTGGTTCTCCTCTACACCTGATCCAGATTTAAGGACCGCCCCCAAACACTCAACTTCTGCCATTATTGTGCCATCATGTGATTGATTGTCGCTATCGCTTCGTATTGTCGTCATTTTGTCTAGTCTACAGTGTCGTAACAGAGAGATTTTGAAGCCATTTTATTTTGCTTATATTTTTATGCTGTTTTTGGTTTAGGGAGTCTGGTAAGTTTAAACTGTATTTTGTTTTTTGATTTTTCCATTTTGATTTAGGAAGTAAAAAAAAAAAAAAGAGTGGTTTTGTTTGTTATTTTGTCCTTGTCTGCCCCTGATGCTAAACTCTTATTCCAGTTACGGTTGACACCTAGCGGTCGTAACACCATCACAATCTTGTGACATATGTAGAGAAAGGGGCAAAAGGAGGCATTGCCCCCTCAGACTCAATTTGCCCCCACCCCCGAAACCAGGTTGATTTTAACCCTTTGATGAGTACGATCACATCAGTGTGAATAGAAATTTCAGTGCATCACTGCTAAATTCAAACATGCTTTTGCACTGAGACAGACACGCTCAGCACTTGTCATATATCACTATTCAGTGTTTTCAACCAAATGAGGTTTATTTTAGGTTTCACACATATAAATAGACATTTGAATGAAGTACTAGGCTTCTCCCAGTTCACTGGCCACTTACTTTTATGTATTTCGGGGAAAATTTAGTAAATCCGACAGCTCTGAAGTGCAGTGGAAACTCATTGCATGACAAAACGCATTCACTTCCACATATTTTACAATTGGAATATCTAAAACTAGAATTTTTCTGCATCTCTTCCAGTAAACCCAGAGTTTTGCAACCCTTCTACTAGCCTGTATAACAAGCATAGCATTCAGTGTAAGTCTCCAGGTGATGACAGATGTTATATGTAGTCAGGAAGGAATGGCTACATTACTTACTGGTTTAAGATGGCTTGCAGCCTTCCATTCACTAAGAACTCTGCAGCAGACTGGACAAGAGAGTTCTTTTCTCACAGGCTTGAGATATATATCTCAAGGCACCTATGATACTTAAACAGGTGACTGTGAAAGAGGCGACTGTGTCCAAGTAATTTATTTTAGAAATGCACATATACAAATCATGCAGTTAGCTAATAATGTATTAATTTATGGCAGAAATAATGAGTCCATTAAATAAATTATTCTAAGTTTTGAACAATGATTACAATATATGGAAAAATTTAGCATTGATGCATGTTTAAAAAAATCTTGCAATTGCAAAGGAGAGCAGGTGGAGTTATTGATTAATGCGGTACAGGTGCGCAGCAACACATTGTTGAATTGTGTATGTGCGACAGGTTTAAACTGATGTCTGTTTGGAAAGCATTTTGGAACCAATGTTTCAAAAGAGATGGGAGTATTATTGTCGTTGACGAAGAGGGGATCAGCATAAAATTTAAATTTGGATCTTTTGTGGGCTAAAAACAAGGAAACGGACTGGTTAGGTTGAAGGGGTATTGGTAAATTAAATAAATTTGAATGGCTGCTCATTAACTAAACCATTTTATTATGGTTGATATTAGAGCGGATGGTGTCGCTATATAATACTTTTGATTGGAGATTGGAGAAAGACAAATGGATCTGCGCTGTAGATCAAATTTAGAATTGCAAGTAGACTCAGAGATTCACTTTTTTAAAATGAGAAAAACACTAACTTTTATGTGTTTCAATAGTGACACAAGTATGAACTCTTAACTTTATATATATTTATTGCATTTTAAATCTAATTTATATCTGGTATAAAATGGTTTCTTCACCCAAACATTAGTTTTTCCTCTCTCATTCTTTAGTAGTTTCCTAATATTTTTAGCACATACATTTAAACATGTTTTTCGCCAATATATTCAACTCTGAATTTGTCATCTCTTTTATTATTTGTATATATTGTCCTATGTACATTTTCTATGCACCTTTGTGATTTTAGACATTGGCGTGTAAAAAAAAAGGGACTTTTATTTTGGTTTGCGATATAGCGTCATAAAGCCTCGACAGTCTCCTGCATTTGTTGTGATCTGACCGCAGACAGGTTTGTGTTTAAGCATTTGAAAACAGATGGAAAACAATCAACTTTAATGTTTTACAAGCGATGCATAATTAATAGTATATTTGGGAATGTGACATTGTAATGCTTAATCTAACATTAATGAGCGTTATTTCTCGTGAGTAAATCAACACGCTTAACACAAAAGGTGCGTCTTATTTCTCTCCCTTTATCGTGAATTAGTTTATACACGAACTCGTTATGTAGAGATGGAGAAATTAAGTTAATTCAACCAAATTCTTCTCAAAATGATTCACTGTTTCTAAGCGAGACTTGCTGCTCAAAACAATATCAATGAACGAGAACAACAAACATAACTTTTACAAACAAACTGCAAATGTTTTCATGACAGTATTTTATTTTTTTATTATTATTAATTTGTAGTTTGTGTTTTTCTTTTTTTGCTAATCAGTTACTTTAAGTCCATTAACTCTCACTCTGACTGACTCCCTTACTAGTGCACAAAGAACTAGAGCTGATTGAGACACACCCAGAGATTTAGTTTGGATTTATTCTTCTTTCTGTTAATTATTCTCATCTTAAACAGGACTGAGATCCACGTGACACACTATTATAAAGATGGCATTTATTAAAGAGGAGAGTGAAGACATAAATGTGGTGATTATTAAAGAGGAGAGTGAAGAAATGAAGATTGAAGAAACATTCAGAGTGAAACAAGAAGATACCGAGGAACAAACAGGTTGGTTTCATTCTTAAAGCTGAACAGTTCTACAGAAATGAATATTTTTGAAGAATGTCATTTGAGTGTCATAATTAAAGCTGTTTTATTTGACATGGAGTGTGTCGTCTCATGTGGACAGACATGTTGAGATCACATGACCGAACAAATACTAATGCTGCCTTCAAATAAACCTGTGAAGATCCTATTTTCACGTTATGACGTCACATTAAATTAAAGGTGCCCTAAATTCAAAAATTTAATTTACCTCTGCATAGTTAAATAAGAGTTCAGTACATGGAAAAGACATACAGTGAGTCTCAAACTCCATTGTTTCCTCCTCCTTATATAAATCTCATTTGTTTAAAAGACCTCAGAAGAACAGGCGAATCTCAACATAACACCGACTGTTACGTAACAGTCGGGATCATTAATATGTACGCCCCCAATATTTGCATATGCCAGCCCATGTTCAAGGCATTCAAGCCAGTATTAACATCTGGATCTGTGCACAGCTGAATCATCAGACTAGGTAAGCAAGCAATAACAACAGCGAAAAATGGCAGTTGGAGCAATAATAACTGACATATCATGATATTTTTTGTGATATTTGTGAATTGTCTTTCTAAATGTTTCATTAGCATGTTGCTAATGTACTGTTAAATGTGGTTAAAGTTACCATCGTTTATTACTGTATTCACGGAGACAAGAGCCGTCGCTAATTTAATTTTTAAACACTTGCAGTCTGTATAATGCATAAACACAACTTCATTCTTTATAAATCTCTCCAACAGTGTAGCATTAGCCGTTAGCCATGGAGCACAGCCTCAAA
>RJVU01070304.1:257261-283763 GCA_003731715.1 Anabarilius grahami
GAATCGAAACTAGGAATCGAAATTTAAACTTTTGAACGATTCCGGGAAAATCGAAAAGCTAGTCCCGGTTCCAATCGATACTCGATACCCAAGCCTATTTATAATGATGCCCCAAAATAGGTAGTTAAAAAAAAGTGAGCTGAAACTTCACAGACACATTCAGGGGACACCTTAGACTTATATTACATCTTTTTAAAAAAAGATCTAGGGCACCCTTAAGAAAAAATAATACAGAAGTAGCCACAAAATAATTGACATTAAACCCAATATCTACTTCTAAATTGAAAACAATGAAAACCATTACTTTCTATCAATAAATTATGCAACAGTATCTAACAAGAACATTTATTTTTTTGCGTAAGGCAAACCTTGAAATGTGAGTGATCAGCTTGGTAGAGTTACTGTCTACATTTGCTTTGATGAGTGAATAAAACTGCCAGTGGGCACTAATTTTATAACGAACTGCAACTTAAAGGGTTAGTTCACCCAAAAATAAAAATAATGTCATTAATTACACACCCTCATGCCGTTCCACACCCGTAAGACTTTCGTTAATCTTCGGAACAGAAATTAAAATATTTTTGTTGAAATCTGATGGCTCCGTGAGGCCTGCATAGGGAGCAATGACATTTCCTCTCTCAAGATCCATTAATGTACTAAAACATATTTAAATCAGTTCATGTGAGTACGGTGGTTCAATATTAATATTATAAAGCAATGAGAATATTTTTGGTGTGCCAAAAAAACTAAATAACTACTTGTGTAGTGATGGCCGATTTCAAAACACTGCTTCAGGAAGTTTTGGAGCATAATGAATCTTTTGTGTAGAATCAGCGGTTCGGAGCGCCAAAGTCACGTGATTTCAGCAGTTTGACACGCGATCCGAATCGTGATTCAACACGCTGATTCATAATGCTGGTGTGGTGGTGTTTTTCAGGGGTTAGTTCCAGTGAAAGGAACTCTTAATGCTTCAGCATACCAAGACATTTTGGGCAATTTCATGCTCCCAATTTTGTGGGAACAGTTTGGGGATGGCCCCTTCCTGTTCCAACATGACTGCGCACCAGTGCACAAAGCAAGGTCCATAAAGATATGGATGAGCGAGTTTGGTGTGGAGGAACTTGACTGGCCTGCACAGAGTCCTGACCTCAACACCTTTGGGATGAATTAGAGCGGAGATGGCGAGCCAGCATCAGTGCCTGACCTCACAAATGTGCTTCTAGAAGAATGGTCAAAAATTCCCATAAACACACTCCTAAACCTTGTGGAAAGCCTTCCCAGAAGAGTTGAGGCTGTTATAGCTGCAAAGGGTGGGCTAACTCCATATTAAACCCTACGAATTGGGATGTCATTAAAGTTCATATGCACGTAAAGGCAGGCGTCCCAAAACTTTAGCAAAATATTGTGTATGTTTGTAATACAGGTGCGTGGCTCGTCAAAACTACATTGCTCATGCGGTGCGGGCCTTGTTTTTTTTGCAATATATCGCTTATAGTGCAGACGCAGTGTGGTGTTGACTTGGAGGCAAATTGTCCACGTTCAGAAATATAGGAGAACTTACTGTTACATACAGAGAGGATGTGCGCATAAAGGCCCGGGTATACTTTATTTAAATTTTTTTAATTTCCACATTTTAACAATATTAATAACAACTTTTTCAGTTGTTCCCTCATTTTAGTTAAAGCATGCCCACGTTGTACTAATTTGTTGCTTAATTTAAAAGATTTACTCACCCCCATGTCATTCAAGATGTCCATTTTCTTCTTTCTTCAGTCGAGGAAAAAGGGTCTTATCTAGCGAAATGATCGGTCATTTTCNCGACTCGCTCGGTTATGCCAACACTTCCGATGGACGCTTCTTCGTTGGTGTTCAGCGGTTTCTTCTTCCAGTCGGCGAACTGTGAATCGAAACTAGGAATCGAAACTAGGAATCGAAATTTAAACTTTTGAACGATTCCGGGAAAATCGAAAAGCTAGTCCCGGTTCCAATCGATACTCGATACCCAAGCCTATTTATAATGATGCCCCAAAATAGGTAGTTAAAAAAAAGTGAGCTGAAACTTCACAGACACATTCAGGGGACACCTTAGACTTATATTACATCTTTTTAAAAAAAGATCTAGGGCACCTTTAAGAAAAAATAATACAGAAGTAGCCACAAAATAATTGACATTAAACCCAATATCTACTTCTAAATTGAAAACAATGAAAACCATTACTTTCTATCAATAAATTATGCAACAGTATCTAACAAGAACATTTATTTTTTTTGCGTAAGGCAAACCTTGAAATGTGAGTGATCAGCTTGGTAGAGTTACTGTCTACATTTGCTTTGATGAGTGAATAAAACTGCCAGTGGGCACTAATTTTATAACGAACTGCAACTTAAAGGGTTAGTTCACCCAAAAATAAAAATAATGTCATTAATTACACACCCTCATGCCGTTCCACACCCGTAAGACTTTCGTTAATCTTCGGAACAGAAATTAAAATATTTTTGTTGAAATCACATATGCAGCCCGTGAGGCCTGCATAGGGAGCATTGACATTTCCTCTCTCAAGATCCATTAATGTACTAAAACATATTTAAATCAGTTCATGTGAGTACAGTGGTTCAATATTAATATTATAAAGCGATGAGAATATTTTTGGTGTGCCAAAAAAACTAAATAACTACTTGTGTAGTGATGGCCGATTTCAAAACACTGCTTCAGGAAGTTTTGGAGCGTAATGAATCTTTTGTGTAGAATCAGCGGTTCGGAGCGCCAAAGTCACGTGATTTCAGCAGTTTGACACGCGATCCGAATCGTGATTCGACACGCTGATTCATAATGCTGGTGTGGTGGTGTTTTTCAGGGGTTAGTTCCATCCTTAGTTCCAGTGAAAGGAACTCTTAATGCTTCAGCATACCAAGACATTTTGGGCAATTTCATGCTCCCAACTTTGTGGGAACAGTTTGGGGATGGCCCCTTCCTGTTCCAACATGACTGCGCACCAGTGCACAAAGCAAGGTCCATAAAGATATGGATGAGCGAGTTTGGTGTGGAGGAACTTGACTGGCCTGCACAGAGTCCTGACCTCAACACCTTTGGGATGAATTAGAGCGGAGATGGCGAGCCAGCATCAGTGCCTGACCTCACAAATGTGCTTCTAGAAGAATGGTCAAAAATTCCCATAAACACACTCCTAAACCTTGTGGAAAGCCTTCCCAGAAGAGTTGAGGCTGTTATAGCTGCAAAGGGTGGGCCAACTCCATATTAAACCCTACGAATTGGGATGTCATTAAAGTTCATGTGCACGTAAAGGCAGGCGTCCCAAAACTTTAGCAAAATATTGTGTATGTTTGTAATACAGGTGCGTGGCTCGTCAAAACTACATTGCTCATGTGGTGCGGGCCTTGTTTTTTTTGCAATATATCGCTTATAGTGCAGACGCAGTGTGGTGTTGACTTGGAGGCAAATTGTCCACGTTCAGAAATATAGGAGAACTTACTGTTACATACAGAGAGGATGTGCGCATAAAGGCCCGGGTATACTTTATTTAAATTTTTTTAATTTCCACATTTTAACAATATTAATAACAACTTTTTCAGTTGTTCCCTCATTTTAGTTAAAGCATGCCCACGTTGTACTAATTTGTTGCTTAATTTAAAAGATTTACTCACCCCCATGTCATTCAAGATGTCCATTTTCTTCTTTCTTCAGTCGAGGAAAAAGGGTCTTATCTAGCGAAATGATCGGTCATTTTCTATAAAATAAAAATGTATATGCTTTATAAACACAAATGATCGCCTCGCAAGTGCTTCCACCAGACCGGCTTCCGTAATCTTCAAAAAGCTTACGCTGTATGACCTACACACCTTCCCTATTCAACTTATGGTGCGTTCACACCGGACGCGAATGAAGCGGTAAGCGCGAGTGATTTACATGTTAAGTCAATGCAAAGACGCGAATTGACATCCTGCGGCACGATTCGTGCGAATGAAGCGGCGCGAATTGAGCGATTCGGGCGTTTGACGCGATTCGCGCAAGTTGAAAAGCGAGTAAACTCAAAATGTTCAAGCGTCCAACTACGCGCGAATAGAGCGATTTATTTGCGCAAGTCGCGTCCGGTGTGAACGCAGCATTACAGAGTGAACGCGGCGCCAGTTCCGTTTTTTTCTGTAAGTTGGAATAGAAAAGGTGTAGGACATACAGCATATGCTTTTTGAAGAATACGGAAGGTGGTGAGTAAATTATCAGGAAATTTTTATTTGAAAGTGAACTAGTCTTTTAACGAGAAAAAAATCAATGTATTGTGGGGTCATGGCCAAGAAATAAGTTGTAGGGAACGAATGAATATTTTATGTCTATTTTTCAACATGTCACATGTGGCATGTGACACACCCCAAAACTAGTCAAACTAATGATAACCTCGCTTAATCGACCATAGATAATTTGTCAATTAAATTATTATTGACAATTAACTTCTCTGTGATTAATCGTTAGCATCTCTAATTGAGATCAGTCTATAATCAACTATATCTCCTGAGTCAAACTGCCTTTTTTTTTTAAAATAAGGGTTTACCTGACAGCTCTAAAGAAAGTTAAAGGCAGGAACACACCAAGCTGACGGTCGGCCGTCGGGCAGTTTTTGTTCGTCGGCCGACTAATTTTTCTCAGTGTGTTCCGCACCGTCGGCTGAAGTTGGTCCTCATCTGCTTTTTTTTGGCCGATTCAACATTATGTATCGGCATCAGAGCTTGTCGGTCCAATCATTCTGATTGGCTGTTCAGCTACTGCCACCTGCTGGTACGGAAAGGCATTTCATCTTACGCAGGCACAGAATACACCTCCTTTGGTGTCGGTTTGGTGTGTCGGCAACTTTGGACCCAGACGCTGCCAACGTGAGCCAACCCCGCAGTCTACTTTCGTCGCTACTAGTTCATCGACATCGGCTTGGTGTGTTCCTGGCTTAAGTAATAATGTGAAGAGCAGTGGTTCTCAACTCTGGCCCTCAAGGCTACCATTTCCTGCAAAGATTGGCTCCAGCATTGATCAAACTCACCTGCCTTTAGCTTTCTAGTAATACAGATGACCTTGATTAGCTTGCTCAGATGTGTTTGATTAGGGTTGGAGCTAAATTCAGCTGGAAACGGGGTTTTAAGAGACAACTTCTGGCAGGTGTAATGGGGAAACTTCCCACAGGTTTGGACACCTTTGGTATATGATCTGGCATACATGTTGTTGGTTTTGATGCATTACATATCTAAATGTTTTGATGTCTGTTTTATTGTGGCATTAAACTGAGGCTAACTTGTTTTTATTTTCACCTTAGACTTGATGGCATTGAAAGAGGAGAGGGAAGAACTCAATGAAGTTGAAGAGAAAGATCAATATGAGAATCATAATGATTTCATAAATGGAGAAAAATCTTTTTGTTCTGAAAAGACTTTAACACGAAAAAAAGGTAAAAAGACAGGAACTAGAAGCTATTTCACTTGCTTTCGATTTGGTAAGAGCTTCAATCAACGAGGAAACCTTAAAGTACACATGAGAATTCAAACCGAAAAGAAGCCTTTCACCTGTCAACAGTGTGGAAAATGTTTCGCTCTAAAAGGAAACTTTAACAGGCACATGAGAGTTCACACTGGAGAGAAGCCTTACAAATGCCAACAGTGTGGAGAGTGTTTTGCTCAATATGGAAACCTTAACGTTCACATGAGAATTCACACTGAAAAGAAGCCTTTCACCTGTCAACAGTGTGGAAAATGTTTTGCTCTAAGAGGAAACTTTAACAGGCACATGAGAATTCACACTGGAGAAAAGCCTTACAAATGCCAACAGTGTGGCGATAGTTTTGTTGAACATGGAAACCTTAAAGTTCACATGAGAATTCACACTGGAGAGAACCCTTACACATGCACTCAGTGTGGAAAGAGATTTGCTCAACATGGAAACCTTAAAGTCCACATGCGAATTCACACTGGGGAGAGCCCTTTTATCTGCCAACAGTGTGGAAAAAGTTTCACTCGTAAAATAAGTCTGGACAGGCACATGAGAATTCACACTGGAGAAAAGCCTTACACATGCCCTCAGTGTGGAATAAGTTTCACTCTAAAAGGAAACTTTAACAGGCACGTGAGAATTCACACTGGAGAGAAGCCTTACACCTGCCATCAGTGTGGAGAGAGCTTTACTCAACATGAAAACCTTAATGTTCACATGAGAATTCACACTGGAGAGACCCCTTACATATGTCATCAGTGTGGAAAGAGATTTGCTCAACGTGGAAACCTTAAATCCCACATGAAAACTCACACTGGGGAAAGCCCTTTCACCTGCCAACAGTGTGGAAAATGTTTCACTCGAAAAATAAGTCTTGACAGGCACATGAGAATTCACACTGGAGAAAAGCCTTACACATGCCTTCATTGTGGAAAAAGTTTCCATCAACAAGGAAACCTTACAGTCCACATGAGAATTCACACTGGAAAGTGTCCCTTTACCTGCCAACAGTGTGGACAGTGTTTCAATCATAAAGGAAGCCTTAACAGGCACATGAGAATTCACACTGGAGAGAAGCCCTATACATGCCAACAGTGTGGAGAAAGTTTTGCTCAATATGGAAACCTTAAAATCCACACAAGAATTCACACAGGTGAGAACCCTTACAAATGTTCTCAGTGTGGAAGGAGTTTCGATCAACATGGAAAGCTTAATGCCCACATGAGAGTTCACACTGGAAAGAGGCCTTACATATGCCAACAGTGTGGAAATAGTTTCGTTCATAAGGGAAGCCTTAGCTGGCACATGAGAATTCACAGTGGAGAAAAGCCTTATACATGCCAACAAAGTGTGGAAGAAGTGTCACTCGAAAAGGAATTCACACCAGATAAAACCCTTTCACCTGCCAACAGTGTTGAGAGTTTTGTTTCTTCCATGCAGTCCACATGAGAATTCAAACCGGAGGGAACCCTTAAACAGTGTGGACTAAGTTTCAAGCGAAAAGGAAACCAGTAACACATGGCAATTCACTCAAGAGGGAACAATTTTAACAATTTAGTGGCTATGTTTACATGCTCAACTTTTGTTTAAATCGGGATTTATTCATACTGATTGATGAATCCGAACGTTGTTTTTCCATGAATGCTAAATAAAGTGATGGGGTTGATGTGCCCGTTTATGCCTCTTGATTGGATTAGAAAAGGAACAAAACACCACTTCCAATCCAATCGAAATTTCATTCGGATCGAGCTCAATCGGATCGATTATGGTGTTTACATGAAGGCTTTTCCTAATGAGTCATCAATGAGTCATCCGAATACTAATGGATTTTTTTTTAGTTGCATGTAAACATAGCCAGTGTGGAATGCGTTTTACAAACAAGTAGAGCTGCTTTACAGCTGAATCGCAACTTGCAACATCGACAGTAGTATTGAACTGAACTGTATCAACATTAAAATGATTAGATGAGTAACTACTTTGGCTTTTGTAAAAATATTTTATTGCTTTTTAGTTCAATTAAAGACATGTTATAACAAGACAAACACTCACATTCAAATTCAAATAATCAACAGTAAAGAAAAAAAAAAAAAAATTTCTTTAATTAAATTTAAGCCTCTTAATACAAGATGCACCTAACAATGTCTTTCTTGCATATCTTCTAATATCCCATTGTTTTATTGTAAGACAATCCAAGCATCTTCAAAAGCCTTATATCTGCCTTTAATGAAATCCGTTATTTTCTCCAATTACCTTCTCATAGTTCCTAGAACTATTGGCTGAAGTACCTGGATTTTTGGCGAGTTTGTACCGCAGGAAATAGGAACGATTTTGGTTCTAGTAACTAACTAAATTAGCTCCTACTTAAGAGTAGGGTCTAAACCAGCACTATAGAAACTATCAATGACGTGAGTGTATGATGATTGGTCAAACGTTGGCGCCCGGCATTTTAAAAAGCTGTGTAAACATTTACTTCATGAACATGGAAAACAGTGATAATGGCATGTACCTGTTGTCTGCAGGGTTGTTCTTTTCTCTGCCTCGATGATATTTAAAGCCCGGAAAACACCAAGCCGATGGGCGGCCGTCGGGCAGTTTTTGTTCATCGGCTGACAAATTTTTCTCGTTCCACACCGTCGGCTGAAGTTGGTCCTCGTCTGCATTTTTCCGGCTGATTCGACCGGAATCTGTGAATCTGTGTCGGAGCTTGTCGGTCAGTTGGGCCATTTGATCATTATGGGGTGCGTTTCCCAAAGCCAACCATCATCGCAACGATGCTTTTGGGAAACGCACCCCAGATTGGCTGTTCAGCTATTGCCACCTGCTGGTTCGGAAAGGCATTTCTTCTTACGCAGGCGCAGAACGGATGTGCTACTTGGCCGTCGAGTTTGGTGTGTCAGGGCAACTTTGGGCCCAGACGCTGCCGACGTGAGCCAACCCCAAAGTCTGCTTTCGTCGCCACTAGCTCGTCGGGCGTCAGCTTGGTGTGTTCCTGGCTTAATACTGAAAGTTGTCATATGAGATTTTGTCTCTTAGACCCACTTTTTGCTCTTTCAGTGTCATAAATTATGCATTTACATTCCGGCGCCGTTATCACAAAACCCAAGACACACCACGAACACAGCTCCGATCACGGCATCATCCATCCACCGGTTTTTAGTGTTTGTTAATGGTGCGCTTAAAGACGCCGCTGCCGGCTGATTCACAGTTCATATTGCCGGTGCGAACGCAACCAGGAACGCGGCCTGGGGGAGAAATTAGTTCCCGGGGAACTTTCCTAGTGGCTAGTTCCTGTAACTGAGTTCCTAGAACTATTCGGTGTAAAAGCCCCTATTCATTGCCATCTTCTAAAACTTGGTGCCTCCAACTTTTTCCAGTGAAGCGCTATAAGACGCATAGCTTGTAGAACACTCATGTAGACAAATGTTCTCTTCTTCTCAACTTAAAGGGTTAGTTCACTCAAAAATGAAAATTCTGTCATTAATTACTCACTCTCATGTTGTTCCACACCCGAAAGACCTTCGTTCATCATAAATATTAGGACCAATGGGCATATTTTGAATATGCTAGAAACAAACATACAAAAATGCTCAGGTGTTCAAAATGTTCAGTGATCAGCTAACCCTTGTGTACTGTTTCGAGTCAATTTTACCTGTTTTGATTTTTGAGTTGTTGGAAACATCAGTTATGTTTTGTTATGTTGGTTTTTAACTACCCTAGTGAAGGTAAAAGGAGTTTTCCTTCACCTATTTTAATACTGAAAAATATTTTGTCAGCCACACTTTTTTTTTTCAATCTATCTGAAATACTATCTAACATTTAGGGTTATGAACAAGTTTCAACACTTGCATTGTGAATTGTGCATACAGAAATTTTATACGATCTTGCTCTTCGTGGGTCAATTTGAAAAGCAACTGTAATTCAAAAAGCATTCAAAAGCAACTGTACAGACCCAAAACACAAAACACTTCTTTGTTGTATGTCAGAACTCTTCAACTCTAGTACTGAAGTCCCAGTGTCTTCCTGAGTTTAACAAATTTTATTTTCAAAGTCTGTGAAAATAAAAAGTTTTACCTGTTTAACTGTCTGTCCCATGTTTTGAGCATAGATATGAAAATGACTTTTCCAACTTAAATTGTTAAAGATCTTGAATTCTTCATAGCACAGCCTTCGCTTTGGTATCTTTTTAAAGGCAACACTTCACAGATTATTATAGAAGTATTTATTATTTTTTTTGTAAAAGTAAAATTCAAAAAGTTGTTCGGTCTGTTATAATTTAAAATAAATATTTTATTTATATCTGCGTAAGATGAAATGCCTTTCCGTACCAAAAGGTGGCAGTAGCTGAACAGCCAATCAGAATGATCAGATGGCCCGACGGACCGACGAGCTCCGACGCCGACTCAACATGTCGAATCGCCCGGAAAAAAGCAGACGAGGACCAACTTCAGCCGACGGTGCGGATCACACTGAGAAAACTTAGTCAGCCTTTCGCACAGTTTTTGTTCATTGTCTGACTGTCACCTTGGTGTGTTCCGGGTTTACATGCTCAGCAAAAATGCAGATTTGATATATCATATTGCATATTGCCCTTACTTAAATATGATTTTCTATAGGCATAGTTCTCAAAGCATTAAAGGAACACTCCACTTTTTTTGAAAATAGGCTCATTTTCCAACTCCCCTAGAGTTAAACAGTTGAGTTTTACCATTTTCGAATCCATTCACACGATCTCCGGGTCTGGCGGTACCACTTTTAGCATAGTTCATTGAATCTGATTAGACCGTTAGCATCTCGCTCAAAAATGACCAAAGAGTTTCAATATTTTTTCTATTTAAAACTTGACCCTTCTGTAGTTACATCGTGTACTAAGACCGACGGAAAATGAAAAGTTGCGATTTTCTAGGCCGATATGGCTAGGAACTATACTCTCATTCCGGCGTAATAATCAAGGAACTTTGCAGCCGTACCATGAGTGCAGCAGGAGCAATGATATTACGCAGCGCCTCTCACAAATGTCTCCATGGTTGCAAAAATCCTAGTTATGCTAAAAGTGGTACCGCCAGACCCGGAGATCGGCTGAATGGATTCGAAAGCGATAAAACGCAACTGTTTAACTCTAGGGGAGTTGGAAAATGAGCCTATTTAAAAAAAAAAGTGGAGTGTTCCTTTAACTTCACTAATATCATAACATTTATGTATACTTTTTTTGTGCCTGTGATATTATGGGGAGTAAAATGATTTTAATAAAAATATTATTTTTGCATTTATGCATTTGGCAGACGCTTTTATCCAAAGTGACTTACATTACATTATACTATACATTTGTTATAGGAAAATTTTCCTTTTTTTTTTTCAATAAAGGAGTACCTTTTTGTGAATCTGAGATCTAAATATATGTTTATTCAAATTTTAGAACAAATTCCATTTTTATTAATGTTTAGAAGAAATAATGTTAACATTCAGACAGTAAAAATAGTTTTTTAAACACACCATCAATGTAATATCCTACAGTCATGGCCCTTTTAATATAATGCATTTTAAGAAAATAAAGTTGATATTTGATAGACTTATTGCGCTTATATTCTAGGGTGAAGCTGAAATGGAATAAGATTGTGGTATGGAAGTTAAAAATAGTTCTCTGAAACCACAAAATTCCTAAGGAGTTTAAAATATTCAAAAGTTCTTTCTAATCCTTTGTAATATAAAGATAAAGATACTCGACTTATCCTTTATTGAGAATACCACAAATGCTTTACAGTTATTATAATTGCGAGCAATTCAAACTTGCTTACGTTTAGATAAGCCAGAAGCTTTTGAAAAAAAAGCTCAGTGGGGGGATTCATTCCTTGAATAAACCCTTTATAATGTCATTTGAATGTATGTGAATTTCACTGATTTTTAATATGTGAACAAGACTTTTATCTTGGTATGACGACATGATGTCATAAGGCCCCGCCGCACTCACGCTTCTGTGATTCGCCTGGAAGAAAGGTTTGTGTTTTTAATCATTAAATGTATTTATATAGAACTGTAATGTAACACTATAATGTATCTTATAACACAACGAAAGGTTTCAATCTGCACATGAGAACATTAAAGGTGCGGCTCCATTCTCTCCATATATTGTAAAGCTGTTTATCATGAATATGCTGTTCGGTCACTGGCTTGCAGTGATTGAGAAACGGAGCTTTTCGAAACCAATTCAGATTCACATACTACAAATCGCGGTTTCTTAGCGCTCGAATCGCCGCACGCTGAGGTTACATGCTTGTCAAAACTGTAAATGCAAGAACACAAAAGAAACGTGTGTGAAGAGAATTACAATCCAACTGCACGTTTTCATGCATGAATTGTTGAATCACAAAGAAATACTTTTTAATGTTTGTTTTACATTTGAACAAGTGAAAAATCATGCTTTTCTTTTCAATATGTTTTATTTAGAGGGTTGTAACAGTGGACACTATGCATCACTGGTATAAAAAGTGATTCAATTAAAAAAAAAAAAACCTTTACTAGGAGCAAATTGTATGAATACACTTAAGAACATCAAATTATTAATAATGTTACTAATATTTAAACTTAATAAAACATGTATGCATTAAAAAAAATACACTTTTTATATGACCTAATAACTAAGCATTAAAATAAACTATAAAATCTGAAGACTTTTATAATTTATTTAATATTGCTGTTTTATATCATAATTCTAACTAAAACATACAAAATAAGGCACAATATAATACCCTTTGGTGCATGACGTATTTTGTCAAAGAAAAAAAATTTGGAGTGTTTTTAGAGGGTTAGTTCACCCAAAAATGAAAATTCTGTAATTTATTACTCACCCTCATGCTGTTCCACACCCGTAAGACCTTCGTTAATCTTCGGAACACAAATTAAGATATTTTAGTTGAAATCCGATGGCTCAGTGAGGCCTGCATTGGGAGCAATGACATTTCCTCTCTCAAGATCCATTAATGTACTAAAAACATATTTAAATCAGTTCATGTGAGTACAGTGGTTCAATATTAATATTATAAAGTGACGAGAATATTTTTGATGCGCCAAAAAAAACCAAAATAACGACTTATTTAGTGATGGCTGATTTCAAAACACTGCTTCAGGAAGCTTCGGAGCATAATGAATCAGCGTGTCGAATCAGCGTGTCGAATCATCTGTTCGGAGCGCCAAAGTCACGTGATTTCAGCGGTTTGACACGCGATCCGAATCATGATTCGATACACTGATTCATTTATGCTCCGAAGCTTCCTAAAGCAGTTTTTTGAAATCGGCCATCACTATATGTCGTTATTTTGTTTTTTTTATATTCTCGTCGCTTTATAATATTAATATTGAACCACTGTACTCACGTGAACTGATTTAAATATGTTTTTAGTACCTTTATGGATCTTGAGAGAGGAAGTGTCATTGCTCCCTATGAAGGCCTCATTCATCGGATTTCAACTAAAATATCTTAATTTGTGTTCCGAAGATTAACGAAGGTCTTACGGGTGTGGAACGACATGAGGGTGAGTAATAAATGACAGAATTTTCATTTTTGGGTGAACTAACCCTTTAACCTCCTATTTAGCTGGGGGAAAAATTTTTACCTGTCTGGTTTTCAAAGAATAAAAGGAGTTAAAACTTATTTTTAAAGTTTGTATTTCAAAACAACAAATTAATACAAAGACACTAATTAAATGGAATTGTAGATGAGGCTTTGGGTATTCATGGTACTACTACTAAGATATTTGGAAGCCATTTTGAACCATTTGTCCACTGTAGTGGACGCCATGCATGTAAGCGTTAAATATTATCTACAAACCGATGCATATCTCACATAAACCATAAATGCTTGAATATGAATATATGTGTGATTTTTGTTCTTTTAGTGCTAATTTTGAGTGTTTTATAAGACAATTTAAGTCCATTAAAGGATTAGTCCACTTTTAAATAAACTCTTCCTGATAATTTACTCACCCCCATGTCATCCAAGATGTTCATGTCTTTCTTTCTTCAGTTGAAAAGAAGTTAAGGTTTTTGATAAACATTCCAGGATTTTTATCCACATAGTGGATTTCAACGGCTACCAACAGGTTGAAGGTCCAAATTGCAGTTTCAGTGCAGCTTCAAAGGGCTTTAAACGATACCAGATGAGGAATAAGGGTCTTATCTAGCGAAACTATCGGTCATTTAAAAAAAAAAATACAACCGTTTATGCTTTATAAACACTAAATATCGCCTTGAACGTACTTTCCATTTCAGCATTCTTCATGTTCTACGCCTTCCCTATTCTACTTACGGAACGAACGCGGCGCCAGTTTCGTTTTTTTATGTTAGTAGAATAGGGAAGGCGTAGAACATTCAGCGTAAGTGTTTTGAAGAATGCGGAAATGGAAAGTACATTCAAGGCGATATTTTGTGTTTATAAAGCATAAATGGTTGTATTTTTTTCGAAAATGACCGATTGTTTCATTAGATAAGACCCTTATTCCTCGTCTGGGATCGTTTAAAGCCCTTTGAAGCTGCACTGAAACTGCAATTTGGACCTTCAACCTGTTGGTAGCCGTTGAAATCCACTATGTGGATAAAAATCCTGGAATGTTTTCCTCAAAAACCTTAATTTCTTTTCGACTGACGAAAGAAAGACATGAACATCTTGGATGACATGGGGGTGAGTAAATTATCAAGAAAAGTTTATTTGAAAGTGGACTAATCCTTTAACTCTTGCTCTGACTACTGAACTAGAGCTGATTTGATTTATTTTTCTTTGTTAATTATTCTCATTTTAAACAGGAAAGATTGTCCAAACACACAAAAACTCCCGGTGAAGTGATCCATGTGACACTATTATAAAGATGGAGTTTTTTAAAGAAGAGAGTGAAGTCCTGATGCACGAAGAAGCACTTGGAGTGACGTATGAAGATATTGAGGAACAAACAGGTCAGTTTCATTCTCAAAGCTGAACTCGGTCATTTGATCCTTATTAAAATGTCCATCTCTACAGAAATGAATTATATTTTATGCATTAAATCAGGAAAAATAATACAGAAGTTGCTGGAACAACAGTTGTTATCTGGAACATTAAGCTCAACATCTACTTTTGAATTGAACACAATGAAAGTCAAGTCACCTTTATTTATGTAGCGCTTTTTACAATTCAGATTGTGTCAAAGCAGCTTTACAGTAATAGTGGGAACATAATTTCAGCTGCACAGCAGCTCTAGAAGAAAATGGTGTTATTGTCCAGCTTAAGTAAGAACAGTGATGCCATCGTCCAGTTCAGTTCGCATACAGTGGTCAATGCAAAAAAAAACATCAAGTGTCCCCAACTAAGCAAGCCAAAAGGCGACAGCGGCAAGGCACCCAAACTCCAACAGGTGACAAAAATGGTGAAAAAAAAAAACCTTGGGAGAAACCAGGCTCAGTCAGCGGGCCAGTTCTCCTCTGGCCAACAGCGAACAGTACTTTATTATAATTCAGGCAGTGTTAAAGGTCAGAAGTCAGATTGGGTTTGGAACAGTCAAAATATTTAATCCAGTTCAATCCAGTTGAGGATCGTATTCATCACGGCGGAATGGAGGGTTTGTTGAGGAACTGTGCTACTGGCTGTTGTGTCGATGAGGCCTTCACAGTGGATGATCTAGTTGACTCAATCACTGCGCAGGTCCTCAATCTCACCTGACTACGGTAAACCTCGGGATAATCAGAGAAACTAATATTAGCGAAGATGCCATTCTTCTTCTGATGTAACGAGTACATCTGGTGTTATAGAGCAGTGTGTAATTTTCTCTTGTCTTTTATCGCCTGATTAACTAATGACAGACTACACCAGGAATATTAAGCTGTATGGGTGTAACGGTACACAAACATGACGGTTCGGTACAGCAGGGGGGAGAAAACTAAACGTATAAGTACTTCTCTTTTCTTTATAAATTAAACAGTGATTGATTGAACAAATTGTGTCTCACTCTTTTAATAAATTCAGTTATAATTAAAGGTGCCCTAGATTCAAAAATTGAATTTACCTCGGCATAGTTAAATAACAAGAGTTCAGTACACGGAAAAGACATGCAGTGAGTCTCAAACTCCATTGTTTCCTCCTTCTTATATAAATCTCATTTGAGACCTCCGAAGAACAGGCGAATCTCAACATAACACCGACTGTTACGTAACAGTCGGGGTGTACGCCCTCAATATTTGCATATGCCAGCCCATGTTCCCAACATTATGAAAGGCATTAGACAAGGGCAGGACGTCTGGATGTGCACAGCTGAATCAGCAGACTAGGTAAGCAAGTAAGGACAATAGCAAAAAATGGCAGATGGAGCAATAATAACTGACATGATTCATGATAACATGATATTTTTAGTGATATTTGTAAATTGTCTTTCTAAATGTTTCGTTAGCATGTTGCTAATGTACTGTTAAATGTGGTTAAAGTTACCATCGTTTCTTACTGTATTCACGGAGACAAGAGAGCCGTTATTTTCATTTTTAAACACTTGCAGTCTGTATAATGCATAAACACAACTTTATTCTTTATAAATCTCTCCAACAGTGTGTAATGTTAGCTTTAGCCACGTAGCATAGCCTCAAACTCATTCAGAATCAATGTAAAAATCAAAATAAACACTGTACTTACGCGATTAGACATGCTGCACGACGAACACTTTGTAAAGATCCATTTTGAGGGTTATATTAGCTGTTTGAACTTTTTTTATGTTGTTTAAGGCAAGCGCGAGCTCTTGGGGCGTGGAGCACGAGATTTAAAGGGCCACACACCCTGAATCGGCTCATTTCTAATGATGCCCCAAAATAGGCAGTTAAAAAAATGAATAAAAAAAAATCTATGGGGTATTTTGAGCTGAAACTTCACAGACACGTTCAGGGGACACCTTAGACTTATATTGCATCTTTTGAAAAGGGAATCTAGGGCACCTTTAACATTTTAAGAATAAAAAACAAATATCTCAGCTAATGCTGTAAACCAGAGGTCTCCAAACTCAGTCCCAGAGGGCCACTGTCCTGCAAAGTTTAGCTCAAACCCCAGTTAAACACACCCGAACCAGCTAATCAAGGTCTCACTTTCAAGCCCTTTCTTGCACATTACTATGTTAAAGGTTACAATTAACAACAGAACCCAAACTATTAAATTCAGTTGCTATTTATTCTTAGACATAAAAAAAACACACAAAAAACGCTCCCCTCTAGAGTTCATTTCTCTACCGAACTAACATTGCTGTGGACACTAAATGACTTGCCTGAGGTTAATGTAATGCTACTAAATTACTTGTAAATATATCTATGCATAGATTATCAGTTCTTTTGTGCTTTTTCCTGTTGTGGTGGTTAGCAAACAGCGTTGCATTACCACGCTCCCCCTTCTAAATTTGAGTGGGGATTGCCTGTGACTGACTGCACGCACCGAACCGTGACGCCTGTACCATTACTGTTCAGGGCGAATTCATGTACCGTTACACCACTGTTAGGCTGCTGTCATTTGAAGACAAAATGCATGTATCCAATATACTGTTTCACATGCAGTTTATTTCCCAAAGAGCTCAGAATGCAGCTGCATGAATGCTAACTCGCCCTGAAATTCGAAATTACATTACTCCATCACTCAGATCCTTTCACTGGCTGCATATATCTTTCAGAATTGAATTCAAGATCCTCTGAGTTTTTAAATGTCTTCATGGAACTGCCTCAATATACCTTTCTAATTTGTTGAATAAATATACTCTAGCAAGATCGCTCCAAACATCAATTAGTAATTTGTTGGTTGTGCCAAAACTACGGCTAAAAATTGGTGAGTCAGCCTTTAGTCATTTCAGTCCCAAGTTACGGAATTCTCTTCCTGACGACCTACGAACAATCGATTCGCTATTCACTTTTAAAAAGATATCTTTTGTTTTGGTTTTGTATAGTAAAAACCCACTTTTTTTGTTGACTCCATCCATCTTGTTAAATCCCAGGACATGCAGTATATTTTTTGACTTCCTATTCCCAACCACAACAAAGGTAAAAACCGCCTGCTCCATGAGATTTTTATTGGGACACACAGAATACCAATCACAATGCAGCCCTCTAGGTTTGATAAGGATTTTGATAAGTGTCTGTTTGAGAGTATTTGGGACATGTCCTAATAAAGTAGAGTTAACAATTAGTTAAAAGAAACACTCAATTAGTCGAGACCCACTAATATTGGATCCAGCATACAGATGCTTTACAAGCCTAAATGTTTTCATGTCTGTTGTTAACTTGTTTTTGCTTCTTTTCATCCTAGACCTGATTTTGCTGAATGTGGAGAGGGTAGAACTGAATGAAATAGAAAAGCATTGTCAGGATTTCATGACTGGAGAAAAATCAATTACTTGCTCACAGACTCAAAAAACAGGAAGTAAAAATCTTGAAGTCCACATGAGTGTTCACACTGGAGAGAGCCCTTTCACCTGCCAGCACTGTGGAAAAAGTTTCAATCGAAAAAGAAACCTTAACATCCACTTAAATATCCATTCTGAAAAGGATCCGTTCATATGCCCTCAGTGTGAAAAGACATTTACACAGAAAAAATACCTTACTGCTCACATAAGAATCCACAATGGCGAGACCCCATATACCTGCAAACTGTGTGAGAAGAGTTTCTCACTTAAAGGAAATCTTAAGACTCACATGAGAATTCACACCGGAGAGAAGCCATTCATATGTGCTCAGTGTGAAAAGAGTTTCAAACAGAAAAGAGACCTTAATGTCCACATGAGAATTCACACTGGAGAGAAGCCTTACGTCTGCGAACAATGTGGGAAGAGCTTCACACACCAAGAAAGTTTTAAGATTCACATGAGAATTCACACCGGAGAGAAGCCATTCACGTGTGATCAGTGTGGAAAGAGTTTCAGATATAGAGACAAGCTTAATAATCACATAAGGATTCACTCAAGGGAGAACTGCTTCAGATGTCCTCACTGTGAAAAGAGTTTCACAGAAAGGAATAATCTTATGAGTCATTTAAAAACTCACACTGGAAAGAAGATTTTCGTGTGCCATCACTGTGGAAAGATTTGCTCAAAGAAAACAAACCTTGAGAATCACATAAGGGTTCACACTGGAGAGAAGCCTTTTACTTGTCTTCAGTGTGGAAAGAGTTTCAGACTTAAAGGAAACCTAAATGCTCACATGAGAATTCACACCAGAGATGCCTTACAAGTGTCTTAGTGTGAAGAGATTTTCACACATCTCTCAGACCTGAAACGTCATGTGCAAACTCATTCTTAAAAGAAATTGCAGTGTTCCTCAGTGCGACTAAAGGTTTAGAAAATGGAGCAATTTCAACAATCATCTGCACGTTCACTCTGGAGGAAGGCAGTTCAATTGTGATCAGTGTAATTAAAATATTAAATATGCTTATACAGATAATGTCATGTAAATGTGAGAAAATGCATATCTGTCTGAAATCAAGGCTACTTTCATATCACAGCTGAATGTTGGTCATGTCTGATTCATTACCACTTATTTTATTGGTATTATATTTAAATTCTTGACCTCTTTATACTATACCTTGTGGCTTTTTATTTTCTTGTAATGGCTGACACAAATCAAACACAATTTGTTATATTTAACAAATAATATTTAAAACCCAGCACCAAGGTGTCTGCGACGACCCCCAAAGTATAAACGACAAAATGTTCTATAAATGAACATAAATCCCAGGACATTGTGTGTATGATTATTACCGTCATGTGTAGTTTTTTTTTGTACGGTATTTTGTTTTACGAATATGTTATGATAAAACCAACGGTTCTTGTAACCTCGCCTATACCAAGTTTGGGGTCTACGAGTTTGTATTTTGAAGATTTTAATGATTGTGTTTATGATTTTTGATACCTGTGCAACATATTAGTATTACATCAATCCAGTTACATATGCAAATGCCCTGCTAGAAGGACAAAGGATCGTAAAACTCCCCACAGAGAAATTTCCCGCTTGGAAATTCCACCTATCTCATTGGTCAGGTCAACCCTAAAGGCTAGAACACACCAAGCCGACGGCGACAAACTAGTGACGACGAAAGCAGACTGTGGGGTTGGCTCACGTCGGCAGCGTCTGGGTCCAAAGTTGGCCTGAGAAACCAAACCGACGCTCGAAAGCCGACGGCTAAGTAGCATGTCAGTTCTGTGCCTGCGTAAGATGAAATGCCTTTCCGAACCAGCAGGTGGCAGCTGAACAGCCAATCAGAATGATCAGACCGACGAGCTCCGACGGCAATTCGTAATGTTCAATCGGCCGAAAAAAGCAGACAAGGACCAACTTCAGCCGACGGCGCGGAACACACTGAGAAAACTTTGTCAGCCAACAAACAACTGCCCGACGGCCAACCAACGGCTTGGTGTGTTCCTGCCTTAAGAGGTGTGACTTCTCCCAGATTTTAACCCTTTCGAGCGCGAGTTTAAAATATTCTAACTGACCCCCCAGTGTGAGTTTTTTTAAGGCGACCCTTATTTTAGAACGTTTGCCCTTATTCTTTCCATGGTGACGCTTCGTGCATGTCATGTACGCTGAACGCAGCAACAATAACACTGTATGATAGATGGATCGCTATTATTTAGTTTTTCCAAAATTGCTTACCATGTCATCAACTATATGATATTCCGATTCTCAAATATGTGTAAGTGAGTGTGTTTTGTCGTTTAAAAACCTTTTAAAATTATCTTTATCTTGATCTATAATGCGAGATGGGCGCCGCCATCTTAGTTTGTGCTGCAGTTCGCAGAGTCCTGTCAGTCGGATTTAAAGCAGGTGAATTTTGTTAAATTAGTTGTGTTTGTGATTTAGTTGATCAAATTTGTGCACAATACGTATTCGGTTCTGAGTCCCTGCCTGCGGATAAATGTCACTTAAATGATCTATCTTGTTACACGCTCTAAGCGCTGTAAATGCNCATCTTAGTTTGTGCTGCAGTTCGCAGAGTCCTGTCAGTCGGATTTAAAGCAGGTGAATTTATCAGTTTCTCCTGAAATATGCAAGCAAGTGGCTGGTGAACTGGAAGAATAATAGAGTAAACTTTATAGTTACTTAGGCCCGTTATGTGTGTCTGATATGAATAAATGTCGGCAAATTATATTTGAATTCACTGTTATTGCTGCTTCCACTGATGTCTGACATCAGTGTGTATTTTATATACTGTATTGTTTTAATGGTGCTTATGCGTATTTTAAATGTCTGAAACCTTAAAAAAAAACATTATGTGGCTGAAAACAATGCATAGTTGTGATATATGACAAGAGCTGTCTCGCACCCAAAGCGCAGTTTGAATCTGGCAGTTATGTGATGTCGCTGAACGTTCGAAATCCCATATGTGGGACCGTACCGCTCAAAGGGTTAAAGAGCCACGCACAGCTCCGCCTGCTCCTCTTGCTCTTGGTATCTCTTGGTTGATGCGAGGCCTCAACCTGCACTCAAGGCTTTGTGCTTACCTTGGAGAGAGAGAGAACTCTTTCCCAACTACAATAGTCAAAATAACCATGCAAGTTCGTCGTCATTTCTTCATTCAAAGCAGGAGAAATCGATTGCAGCTTCAACACCATGGAATCACCAAAAACCTGTTCAGAACAACAGACTGCTTCTTCTGCAAAGGCTTTGCAAGTAATGAATATTTTAACTCAACAGAGATTTATGATAAGCAGTAAAATCCTCAGAATAAACTGATGGTTCTTTTCTTAGTTTAATGACTCTTTTCCATAGCTTCATTCCCTGTTCCCCTTTCCGGCTTCATTCTGTCAAGTTCCATCTTACTCATGTACGTGTGTTTGTTAAATTAGTTGTGTTTGTGATTTAGTTGATCAAATTTGTGCACAATACGTATTCGGTTCTGAGTCCCTGCCTGCGGATAAATGTCACTTAAATGATCTATCTTGTTACACGCTCTAAGCGCTGTAAATGCTAAGCTACAATTATTTTTCTGTGGCCATGAAAAATATCCTTTTCTTCAAATTAATTAATAATCAATACTAAGTGTTCACAGGATGAACTGTTAACTGATGGTAATGTTAATGTAGCTACATCAAGTTAATCTGATCCAAATATTCATTTGAGCTAATTTGCTACATTCTTTTGTGCATAAGTACACCAGTGGCCAAACTTGATCATCTTCTTTGTTATAGTTTCAAATATTGAGCAGTTGTGGGAGTGCCCTCTAATGTCAATGCATGTCATATGATGGCTCTGAATTAAAATAATAGGTAAACTTCTATCTTGTTGTGAAATGCCAAATTGTATCTGAAAGATTATAAATAAAAGGACATAAACTGAATGAAATGAACATTGCACTGTGATACTTGCTCGTTCTAGGTGTTTCTAGCTTTATTTGTCAATTTAATTTTTATAACATTTGTTAGAGTTAGGGTACTCCGACTCGAGTCCAATTTTGTCTCGGATTTGTCATGCACTCGGGTGAATTTGTACTCAGACTTGACATGGACTTGGATATTTTGGACTGAATTTTCATTTAGAGATGTAACGATGCACGGAGTCGGTTGAAAATATGTGATGATTCAAGTCAGTTGAGACGTTAATCTAATCACAATACACATTTTAAACAGCAGGGCGCTGAAGCTGATTACTGTGACTCGACTTTACAGGTGCGAGAGCAGCAAGCAAGTTAAGCACCAAGCATAGCTGTGGTAAGTGCTGACGTTGATGATGACCCATCCTCATTCAAATGCAGGTTTGGCAGGATTTACAAAAACTATAAATATAAAAGGCTGAGGTGCAGATACCGCAAGATGATGTTAAGATGATATACTGTACACTAATAGCACAACAAACATGATGTAGCATATAAACCACACTGACTGGCAGGACCAGCAACATACTTTAGTGAGGCGGAGGAATGTATTTAATGTAATCAATGCAGCGGGTTCATGTTACAATGCTCTCTCTTCTTTGAAATGCAGCCGCAGCTGTTCCCCAATGACATTGCGAAGATCGCATACATAATCTCGCTGCTGACAGAAGGTGCACTGCAATGGGCACGGTCCATGTGGGATGCCAACTAGCGACGTAAAATGATATTTTTTCTTGTTTTCTGGGCAAAAAATAAAAATAAAAATGCATTTTTTGCTTAAAACAAGCAAAATTATGTACCAGTGGGGTAAGAAAAATCTTGTTTTTGTTTGGGACAGAAACAAGATTTCAAATCGAAACAATATTATTTTTCTTACCCCATTGGCAGACATTTTTGCTTATAAAGTACTCAGGATTACTATTTAACAACTAAATAATTTCAAGTGTGTATTCCAAACTACACATTTATTTAAGTTGAGCTAAGATGTCATTTTCTGTTTACAACTTGAAATTTCTCAGTTGTATTTACTTGAACAGCAATCCTTGTTAAAACCATGCAAACTTACTCCAATAACTTGTTTAATTTTATACTACAACAACTAACACAGGGATGGTCTACACAAGTTGGCGTTTGCTCATATAATAAAATTTCTAAAAGTCACTTTAATTTGACCATTTTTAAATTTGGTTATAATACAATAATCTACTTCAAAATAAATCAAATAATACAACGCACAAGAACAAACCTCTTCCGGAAGCTTGAACTTGCTGCGTAACCAACAAGGTTCATTCTCATGTGTTACGCAGCACGTTTGAGCTTCCGGAAGAGGTTTGTTCTCGTGTGTTATTCTGGTTCTGTTGCATTTCTGCTAACGTTCGCTGATCAATGTTTATATGAAAACAAATAAATCGGTTCATCATAAAAAGCAATTGAGTCTCTTCAGAAAACTTGGACTAAATTATCTTACTGTAAAAAGAGCTGGCCACTGCTCCTTCAATGTTTTCACTGGAGTTTCTGCATCCACAATCTTATATCTCCTCACTGAGAAGGTCTTGTCCATCTTTCATAAAATAAGAGTTCCACTGGGGTTGTTTTTTCATTTCTTCAGCCAGGAGCTTTCTGCATTGCCAGCAATAACACTCCCTTTTCCAATGCCCAGAAAGCTACATTTTTAAAACAGTTCATGTGACAATAGTTGTTTAACCTTAATATTATAAAGCGACGGGAATACTTTGAGCGCCAAAAATAACAAAATAGCGACTTTATTCCACAATATCTAGTGATAGGCAGTTTCAAAACACTGCTTCATGAAGCTTCGAATCTTTACAAATCATAGGTTTCAAATCAATGATTTGGAGTGTGTATCAAACTGCCAAAGTCACGTGAACTGTTGAAGTTTCAAAACACTTATAACATAACGAAGCCTCGTTTACTGAAATCATGTTATTTTGGTGCTCTGAACCACTGATTCGAAACAAAAGATTTGTAAAGCTTCGAAGCTTCATGAAGCAGTGTTTTGAAATCACCCATCACTAGATATTGTGGAATAAAGACGCTGTTTTGTTATTTTTGGTGCACAAAAAGTATTCTCGTCGCTTTATAATATTAAGGTTGAAACACTGTAATAACATGAACTGTTTTAAATATGTTTTTAGTAGTTTTCTAGGCATTGAAAAAGGGGGTGTTACTGCTGATGATGCAGGCCTCACTGAGCCATTGGATTTGATCAAAAATATCTTAATTTGTGTTCTGAAGATGAACAAAGGTCTTATGGGTGTGGAACGACATGAGGCTGAGTAATTAATAATATAATTTTCAATTTTGGGTGAACAAACCCTTTAAAGTTACATTATAGAATCTCAGAAACCAAAATCTCGTTGCCATTTTGTGAGGGTTCGTGGTGGTTTGATCAATTAATGGTCCGGTTGATTTTGTTGATTCTGAGACAAATAGCATCAAAGTAATCAATCTAAATGTATGGCATATTGTAGATGAAAATCATCTGCAATATGCCATACATTTAGATTGGTATCCTGAGTTTTCCTAAGATGTTAATTTATCAGGACGTGTCTTAGCACCATTTCATGAGGTGTTATGTAGAGATTAGCCATGTAGATATCATAACCTCGATAACTTGATTTTGCTATTTCGTTTATATCATTGCAGTATGTGAATGTATTCAAGTACTTGACACTTCAGAATGATAAACATGCATGAATGAAAAAATAAAAAAGGGATGATGTTACCAAGAGTTATTAGCCTTCAACTGTTTGGTGCCCATTCAAGTCTACTATATGGAAAAAAATCCTGGAATGGTTTCATCAAAAACTTTAATATCTTTTCGACTGAAGAAAGAAAGACATGGACATCTTGGATGACATGGGGGTGAGTAAATTATCAGGAAAAGTTTATTTAAAAGTGGACTAATCCTTTAAACTTACAATCGTTCTGGGTTTGTGCCAGCTCTGCTCAGTTTCAGTACAGCTGTGAACTGGAGGAACACAATTCAGACTTTCAATGTACATTGCATATATAAAAATATATTTGTACTAAACGTAATTTGCCAGATATTTTATTACTTCACAGGATAATCAACAACGTATGAAATCATTTTAAATAAGAGTGAAATAAATGAATGCAAGGTTTTCCTTGATTTACAGCTCTACAAATAATTAGCAGTGTAGTCACACTTCAATTTTAAACATAGAAAAATACATTTCTACTAAATAAAAGGGTTATTCACCAAATGTTGTATTTCCATACAGGGTAATCAACAGTGCATTATATTGTTTAACATTGATTTAATTCAATGGTTTCTGGTTTCTTAATAAAGGGTCAAACATGACTTTTTTTTAAGACAGAATCTGAGCTATTGCTCGTTTATTGATATTGCTCATATATATTCACCACTTTTATTTTGATCTGACATCGTGACGCCACAGCGCCGCGCCGCGCTCCAGTGTTTGTTGTGATTCGGCTGAAGAAAGGTTTGTGTTTTTAAGCATTTAAATCGATACAACACGTTCAGGTAATTGTTGTGTTTTTTTTAAATGAATTCAACGTCATTTAAGGTCACATTGCAATGCTTTACCTAACATTTATGAACGTTAATTTTGTGTGAGTAAAGCGCATTCACACATGAGTAACAGAAAAGGTGCTTCTCATTTTGCTTCAAATATCGTGAATGAGTTTATCATGTAGTGATGAGAGAAGTGGCTTTCGAAACTCGAAATCAAATACTTTCCTACTTATTATGCGAAAAACAGTATGTCAGAAGAGTAGTATGTCCGAATTTCATTCATTCTTGCTATTGAGAAGTAAATTTAAAGTCAAATGTATTGCCTACTCGGACAGTATGCGATTTCGGACGCAGCGCGAGTCAATTGAATCAAATGCTTGTACAACTTTTACAAATCAACTTCTGTTTTCATGAAATTGCTTATTAATTAAAGGATTAGTCCACTTTTAAATACACTTTTCCTGATAAATTTACTCACCCCCATGTCATCCAAGATGTTCATGTCTTTCTTTCGTCAGTCGAAAAGAAATGAAGGTTTTTGAGGAAAACGTTCCAGGATTTTTCTCCTTATACTGGACTTCAGTGGGCACCAAACACTTGAAGGTCAAAATTAGTTTCACTGCAGCTTCAAATTGTTCTACACGATCCCAGATGAGAAATAAGGGTCTTATCTAGCAAATCGATTGGTCATTTTCGAAAAAAATACAACCGTTTATGCTTTATAAACAAAATATCGCCTTGAACGTACTTTCCGCTTCTGCATTCTTCATAACGCTTACGCTGAATGTCCTACGCCTTCCCTATTCTACTTACGTAACGAACGCGGCGCCAGTTTCGTTTTTTTCCGTAAGTAGAATAGGGAAGGCGTAGGACATTCAGCGTAATGTAATCGTTCAAGGCGATATTTTGTTTATAAAGCATAAACGGTTGTATTTTTTTCGGAAAATGACCGATCGATTCGCTAGATAAGACCCCTATTTCTCATCTGGGATCGTGTAGAACAATTTGAAGCTGCAGTGAAACTAATTTTGACCTTCAACTGTTTGGTGCCCACTGAAGTCCAGTAGAAGGAGAAAAATCCTGGAATGTTTTCCTCAAAAACCTTCATTTCTTTTCGACTGACGAAAGAAAGACATGAACATCTTGGATGACATG
>RJVU01070304.1:283942-299020 GCA_003731715.1 Anabarilius grahami
ATTCAGCGTAATGTAATCGTTCAAGGCGATATTTTGTTTATAAAGCATAAACGGTTGTATTTTTTTCGGAAAATGACAGATCGATTCGCTAGATAAGACCCCTATTTCTCATCTGGGATCGTGTAGAACAATTTGAAGCTGCAGTGAAACTAATTTTGACCTTCAAGTGTTTGGTGCCCACTGAAGTCCAGTAGAAGGAGAAAAATCCTGGAATGTTTTCCTCAAAAACCTTCATTTCTTTTCGACTGACGAAAGAAAGACATGAACATCTTGGATGACATGGGGGTGAATAAATTATCAGGAAAAGTGTATTTAAAAGTGGACTAATCCTTTAATTTGTATTTTGCTAATCAGGTCTTTTAAGGCCATTAACTCTCACTCTGACTGACTCCCTTACTAGTGCACAAAATACTGAACTAGAGCTGATTGAGACACACCCAGAGATTTACTTTGGATTGATTGTTCTTTCTGTTAATTATTCTCTTCTTAAACAGGACAGATTGTCCAATTACCCAGAAAAACTCCTGGCGAAGCAACTGAGATCCACGTGACAGTATTATAAAGATGGCGTTTATTAAAGAGGAGAGTGAAGACATGAAGATTGAAGAAACATTCAGAGTGAAACAAGAAGATAATGAGACACAAACAGGTTGGTTTCATTCTCAAAGTCAGTCATTTGACCCTCATTAAAATGTTCAACCTTATAAATCGATATTTTTGAAATACTAATGCTGCCCTCAAGTGCATTCAATATTACAACATTTCACACAAAATTAGAAAAAAATATGGAAGTAGCCTAAACAACATTTAACACATTTACTTTGATCTAAATTCAGAGTTTAATTTTACATGTCAACCATTCATTTATAGCACTTACTGTTGCAAAATTAACAAAAACTTTTATTTTTCATAAAGCAAATCTTGAGAGGTGAGCGATCAACTTTATTAGGACTGCCCCTTAATATTCGACTAATCGTCAGTCGACTAGGAAAGCCACAGTCGACCAAAATGTTTATTAGTCAGTTTGTCGCAGAAAAAAAATGCTGATCAGATGCTAAAAGCAGTTAATTTGCAACTTTAAATACAGGTTTTGTGCTCAAATCCTGACTGATTTTTTTTTTTTTTTTTCACTGAACATAGTTGAGAGAACACTTTTTCTAATATTATAGACATATAACAACTCTTTCAGTAGTAGGACTGCACAATTAATCGATTATGATTATGGATTCCACGATTTCGTAATTGTTCAAAGTTGCGATTACAAAAAAATTCACTTAAATTATTCTGCGTACTTAATGGGGCGTTCACACCAGACGTGACTTGCGCGAATAAATCACCCTATTCGCGCGTAATTGGACGCTTGCACATTTTGAGTGTACTTGCACTTCATTCGCGTCATGGGAGGGGCTCTCCTTTAAAGGAACACTCCACTTTTTTTGAAAATAGGCTCATTTTCCAACTCCCCTAGAGTTAAACAGTTGAGTTTTACCGTTTTCGAATCATTCAGCCGATCTCTGGGTCTGGCGGTACCACTTTTAGCATAGCTTAGCGTAGTTCATTGAATATGATTAGACCGTTAGCATCTCGCTCAAAAATGACCAAACTTGACTCTTCTGTATCGTGTACTAAGACCAGAAAATGAAAAGTTGTGATTTTCTAGGCCGATACGGCTAGGAACTATACTCTCATTCCGGCGTAATAATCAAGGAACTTTGCTGCCGTACCATGGGTGCACAGGCACAGTGATATTACGTAGCGCCTCTCACAAATGTCTTCATGGTTGCAAGGCACGCTCCCTGTGCAAATGGTTTCACAGGCGATGCGCAATATCATTGCGCTTGCTGCATTTTTTAAAACGAGATGCTAACGGTCTAATCAGATTCAATGAACTATGCTAAGCTATGCTAAAAGTGGTACCGCCAGACCCGGAGATCGGCTGAATGGATTCGCAAACAGTAAAACTCAACTGTTTAACTCTAGGCTCATTTTCCAACTCCCCTGTTTTCAAAAAAAGTAGAGTGTTCCTTTAAATATGTGTCCCTCAGACTCTTCCACTTCTTTCTGCACACTTCCTCTGAATAAACACATCAACTCGTTACCGGGAAAGTAGTTGTAAAATACGGCGAATAAGCTCAATTTACCGGCTTTAGCTAGCTTGTAGTCTATCTGTCTATCTATCTATCTATCTATCTATCTATCTATCTATCTATCTATATATATATATATATATAATTTATACACAGTGGTATGCGAAAGTTTGGGAACCCCTTGCAGAATCTGTGAAAATGTGAATAATTTTAAATACAAAATGCATGTTATTTTTTATTTAGTACTGTCCTGAGTAAGATTTTTTGCATAAAAGATGTTTACATATAATCCACAAGACAAAAAAATTGCTGAATTTATTAAAATATCTCCGTTCAAAAGTTTGGGAACCCTTGATTCTTCATACTGTGTGTGGTTACCTGGATGATCGTTCATGAGTCCCTTGTTTGTTCTGAGCAGTTAAACTGAACTCTGTTCTTAAGAAAAATCCTCCATGTCCTGCAGATTCTTCAGTTTTCGAGGATATTTTGCATATTTGAACCCTTTCCAGCAGTGACTGAATGATTTTGAGATTTATCTTTTCACACTGAGGACAACTGAGGGACTCAAACACAACTATTAAAAAAGGTTCAAACATTCACTGATGCTCCAGAAGGAAACACGGTGCATTAAGAGTATATTATATATATATATATAATAATATGGCATACAGTTACTTCAAACAATGATATAAAGCTATTCAAAACGCAATTTCAAGAGAGTAATCGACAATTACGATTTCTGTCATAATCATGCAGCCCTATTCAGTAGCTTAGTGCATATAGGATCTAGCATACATGTTGGTTTTGATGCTTTATGTTTTGATGTTTGTTGATTTATGCCATTCAACTGGGGTTAACTTGTATTTTTCTCTTTTTTACCCTAGATCTGATGGCACTGAAAGATGAGAGTGAAGTACTAGATGAAATGGTAAAGAAAGATCAGTATGAAAAAAGTGGAAAAAAATCATTTAGTAACTCACAGACTGAGAATACTTCCTCTCAAAAAGGATCTCAAAAGGCTGGACCTACACATTATTTTACCTGCCAACAGTGTGGAAAGAGTTTCAATCAACATGGAAGTCTTACTGTCCACATAAGAATTCACACTGGAGAGAAGCCTTTCACATGCAAACACTGTGGAAGTGGTTTCAGTCAACGTCGAAACCTTATAGTCCACATGAGAGTTCACAATGGAGAGAAGCCTTACACCTGCCAACAGTGCGGAAGGAGTTTCAATCAGCTTGGAAACTTTAAAGTCCACATGAGAGTTCACAATGGAGAGAAGCCTTACACATGTCAACAGTGTGGAAAGAACTTCACTCAAAAAGGAAGCCTTAAAAAGCACATGAGCATTCACACCGGAGAAAAGCCGTACAATTGCCAACAGTGTGGAAAGAGTTTTACTCAGCAAGGAAGCTTTAACAGGCACATGAGAGTTCACACTGGAGAAAAACCTTACACATGCCCTCAGTGTGGTAAGAGTTTCAGTCAAAAAGGACATCTTAAAGACCACATAAGCATTCACATTGATACAAGCTCCTTCACCTGCCAACTGTGTGGAAAACGTTTTAACAGAAAAACCAACCTTGAAGTCCACATGAGCATTCACACTGAAAATAGCTCTTTCATCTGCCAACAGTGTGGAAAAAGATTTAACAGAAAAAAATACCTTAATTCCCACATGAGAATTCACACCGGAGAGAAGCCTTACTTGTGCCCTCAATGTGGAATAAGCTTCAACCAAGTAGGAAACCTTAACAGGCACATGAGAATTCATACTGGGGAGAGCCCTTTCACTTGCAAACAGTGTGGAAAATGTTTCACTGGAAAAGGAAGCCTTGAAAGGCACATAAGAATTCACACTGGAGAGAAGCCTTACACATGCCCTCAATGTGGAAAGAGTTTTACACTTAAACCAACTCTTAATATCCACATGAGAACTCACACCGGAGAGAAGCCTCACACCTGCAATCTGTGTGGAAAGAGTTTCACTGATAAAGGAAACGTCAAAGTGCACATGAGAATTCACACTGGAGAGAGCTGTTTCACCTGCCAAAAGTGTGGACAGAGTTTCACTCAAAAAGGAAACCTTAAAAAACACATGAGGATTCACACCAAAGAGAAGCCTTACACCTGCAAACTGTGTGGAAAGAGTTTCACAGCAGCACTAAACCTAAAACGACATTTGCAAACTCATTCTGGAAAGAAATTGCAGAGTTCTGAATGTAGTAAGAGGTTTAGAAAAAGAAGAGATTTCAAAAATCACTCATCTATTCACTCTGGAGGCAGGACATTTAAGTGTGATCAGTGTAATAAAAGATTTCTTTTGCCTTTACACTTACAGATACACTTAAAAAGTCATGCAGATGTGAAACCACATTCTTGTTCTTTGTGTGGAAAGAGTTTCAAATGGCTCAGCAATTTAAAATGGCACCAGAAAATACTCATTTGTGTAAAACCAAGGCTGCATTCACACCGCAGCTGAATCTGAACATTCCTATTAAAGTGTGAGGATTAACTTGTGCTAGTCAACAGAAGCACGATGTTCTGACAAACTATTTGCATTCACTGATAACTCAACACAGATTACGTCTATTATACTCGCAATTAAAGGATTAGTTCGCTTTGAAATGAAAATTAGCCCGAGCTTTACTCACCCTCAAGCCATCCTACATGTATATGACTTCTTTCTGATGCACACAATCAGAGATATATTAATAAATATTCTGATGCATCCGAGCTTCATAATGGCTGTAATGCGCTACCAAACAAGTCTGAGCTGAAGAAAGTGTCTCCATCCACATCCATCCATCATAAACATATTCCACATGGCTCCGGGGGGTTAATAAAGGCCTTCTGAAGCGAAGCGATGCGTTTGTATAAAAAAAAAATCCCTATTTTAACAAGTTATGAAGTAAAATATCTAGCTTCCACCAGACCGCCTTCCGCATTCAAATTACGAAGAAAGTGTAAAACTCCAGCAGTTCAAAAAGCTTAGGCTACATCCTACGCCTTCCCTATTCAAATTAACGCAACGCCAGTTCCGTTTTTTCCGTAATTTGAATACGAAAGGTGGTCTGGCGGAAGCTAGATATTTTACATCATAACTTGTTAAATATGGATATTTTTTTTACTCAAAAGCAACGCTTCATTTCAATGTTGCGATACTGACAAAGATACTCTTTATTTCCGTATTCAGATAAGCACTTTTAAGAGTCCAGTTCTCAAAAGTGCTTCTCTGAATAGAGAAATAAAAAGTATCTTTGTCAGTATCGCATTTTCTTTCACTCTCACTCTTTGTGACGTTGTAAAAGGTTTCCTGTGTTATAGTTTATTGACTGCTATCTGTTGATTATTTGCAACAAGATAATTGGAAACTGAACAAAAACTTTTTTCTGCATTTATTGTTGGTGTAAAGAGAAAAATATTTTGTATGTAACCGGTGGGTTTTAGAGCTATCTGGGGTTTATTGAAATTTTGACCAGTGCTCACGTCCGAACATTTTATTTTAGGTCAGTTTGTTTAATTTGAATTGATTTAAATTCTTATTTCTGGGTTTTGCCACCGTTGCACTATAAAGGCGTGATAAAATGCATAAAATGCATAAAAGCAGCATTACCATCTGGGCAACTCCAAAGAGCCTGAACCTCTGAAGGAAATACATTTTTTTGTTTGGCATGTTATAACAATGGGGCTGGATGATTAATCGAAACCGAAATTCAGAACCTCTAACTGACGTAATTTTCCCGTGTCGGTCATTTCGGGGTTTTAATGTTAATACTTTCTGCTTAAAAACTCTGCCCCCGTTCAGTCAGCGGCATGGAAACAACACAGAGGCGAACTCAAACGCCAAGTCAAAACAGAGATGATCCCGAAGTGCGATCACTTTCGCTTGCATCCTTACGAAAGTTTAACAATTGTGTGTTTAAAGGCTTGCCAATTTTAATGTGATTTTAGATCATATGTGCTGATTTATCTGTATCTTATTTATAACGAGCAGAAATCTGTAAGAAATCTGTACGAACTATATATAAAATAACTGCTGAAAGTGAGATGTGTCATGTCGGAGCACTTTCATTAGGAAAAACCTTTAATAGTCAAGCATATTTACATTACAAACATTGTCAGTGAACTATGAGGACAAAAAACAAAAAAATCGTTCATAAATTGTAATCGACTTAAAATGTTCAGTTAAGGTTTTGATTTTGGGTCTTATCGTCCAGCCATAGGTTCTAATCAGTAGCCCAAATACTTGATAAAACCTGTTTAATGAGCTTATTGTCTAGCACAATACACATTAAAGAAAGTGCCGAAGTCAACATTTGAAGTGGATTAAAACCTTTTATCAAAGTTGTCCTAAAACCTTCTTCTTAGGACAACTTTGATGAACTTTTTTTTCATCCACTTTAAATGTTGACTACTGTATTTAAAATCCTTAAAATGCATTCATTCATTAATTCTCCAAACTGTTTGATCATATTAAGGTCACAAGGATGCTGGAGCCTATCAAAGTAAACACACATAAAGCTTCTCAGTACTAAATTGAGTTCTTTTTCGCTGCTTATTGCACTTAAATAGTCTAATACACAGCCTCAGGTTTTGTACACATGACAACAAAGTACTAAAAATGGAAAAAAGTTTTTCCTTTTTTTTGCATACAGATGACAACATTGTCAAATGGATCCACGAAATTGACTAAAAGTGCTTTATTGTCATGTCTGGCCAGTAGTTGGCAATGTCACCAATTATAATTTCACTATACACCTATAGACTGAACACATAATGCACATGCGTATGACATCACTGTTTTCACAAATTCACATTTTTGTTTATGCAGAACCTATAGAGGTATCATTTTCAAAAGCATGCACTTTGGAACCTGTTTTCAGGCCTCAAACACATAAAATGTTGTGTAAACTGCCTCTAAGAATAAGGAAAACATGGCTGTTTAGTGTGTGCACTACTTTTGTTTTGCTTTTCCATTTCAAAAATGTAATCTCTGGAAAGAAGATAAAGTGCTATAACCTGGCAGTAGACTTGAGGTGACCCAGTCTGGGTCGAGGTCATGCAGAAAGTCAAGTCGATGAACAATCTCCTGGATGTTGACATTAAATTGGCAACAAAATACATTGACTGCTCACTTGTCAACCTTGGGTATGTCACCTACAGGATCTTAAAAGAATTTAGGGCAAAGCAAAGTCTTCCCAGAAGTACATCTTGGTGAAAAATCTTGGCTTCTTAGATCCTGTGAAGATGGCAGATGAAAGAAAAACAGACCAGTTGAAGGGCATGCTAAGAACCCTTACCTATATAGTAGATCAAGAGAGGGTCAGTGAGCAGGACTGGGACGAAATTATTCTGCAGTTCTAATGATGATGATGTGTAGAAGAACTATTTTGTAGTTGCTAACTTCAACCCACTTTCCGATCACGTAGAGACTCTCCCGCATAGCTATATGTCCAAAGAAAAGGAATTCTAGAAACTCTAGAAAATGTGCCGTCAGTAGAGAGGGTGTTCTCTGTTAACCGAAAGATTGGAGTGGAGAACCTTTTAGAGGACATACAGAGCTCAGGGAATCATTGTTGATCATCTTCGATTTGTAGGAAAAATCGAAAATGTGGCAGTTTACACTGTCAATCCAAATATCAATCCGGATTATTTCTGCATCTGATTGGGATCTGATCTAAATTATTGACTGTCCACACTGCGTATGGCAAGAAACCGATTTGTGTGTCCCGTGGCGTACTTTCAATTTCTAGAAGGCTGGTATGTGAGGCTTTATTCCCTACAGTCATATCCACTGGTCTCCAAAGTCAACATGTATTCATTATATTGCAATTTTCTGCTTGGCCGGCTCTTTGCAAATATCCAACCTTGATTCCGCAAAACATCAGATGTATCACATGTTGAAAAAGTGGCCCAAATCAGAATCAAAAAGATCAGATTCCATGTGGTTTCTGCTGTTCACAATTTTATGAAGAAGAAAAAAAGATCTGAGTGACATTAAGGGTGCGTTCACACTTGTCATGTTTGGTTCGATTAAAACGAACCCTGGTGCGATTGCTCGGTTAGTGTGGTTCATTTGAGCATGTGTGAACGCTGCCATCCGAACCCTGGTGCGCACCAAACAAGCGGACCGAGACCGCTGAGAAGATGGGTCTCGGTCCGCTTCCAAACGAACTCTGGTGCGGTTCGAATGATATATGAACGCAACACGGACCAAAGACATGTAAACGAACCAAAAACAGGAAGACGAGACCCTAAAAAGGACAGAATCCTCTCGTCATAGTCGCGAGTTTGCTCATGACAGGCATCAGACGCGCGTCTCCTCACAGCAGATCGTTTGTGTGTGTGACGGATGGATTCCCGCCGCTGTTTTGACTACTTTACACATTTTATAAGCTCTTCACGAGTTCCCAGCTGGCCAAAATACCATCACATGCAGGCTACGCACCGCTACAAACACACAACGAGCGCATTTACCTCAGCACACAGCATTGTTTTGGATGTTCGGTAAGTTCCGTCTCAAAATAGGCAATACGTCATAAAATCCGACCAATCAGGTTGTGAATGTATCCCTGTGCCTTAAGGTTCGGTATCTTTTGGTTCGGTGATAAAATTGCCAATCTGAACGCTAATCGGACCAGGACTAAATGTTTGTTTTTCTTCTTTGGTCCGGACCAAATGAACCAAACGAACCGAACTACAAGTGTGAACGCACCCTAAATAATCAGGTTTGGACCACTTTTGTCTGTAATCTAAATGTAGAAAATAAAAAATATTTTGAAAATAAATTTGATTCATATGATTTATCTCAACTGCAACGCTGCTTCAGTATTATAACACTCTGTACACTGAGCAGTGTTAATTCAACATTGGGGATTTTGCTGTGTAGTTATAACATGAATATGAGCGCTGATTCAAAAATTATATTTGTTTAAATGTACACTATGCGACTTTCTTTGTTCAGAATTTATATAATGAGAGAGTACATCATGTGAGTACATCATACACAGTATCAGGAGATTGAGCTCGTCGAAGAGTGTGAAACGCATCTTTATAAAAAAATTCAAGTAAAAGTTGAGCTTTGGTTTGAACATACAGCGGCAAAATTTGCTGCTTTTTTGTACAGATGTAGTATATTAAATGCAATATTTTAAATGTCAAATACACTTTTCATTTCGCCCTTTATGTACAGTTTAATTCAGTGCGTGTTTGTATTTTAATGGGGTCTTTATTTTTATCAGTTTAATTTTTGTAAATTATTACAAACATGTTGCAATATAACAAAAATTAAAACATGAAAAGAGTTTACTGTTATAAAAACATCAGTTTGTGAATCGCACCTCTTGAATCGCTCTCATGGTACTTTGATGGCATATGTCAAAGTCATGGGGTGTTAGCATTAAATTTCTAACCACCATGCACTGCGTTAAGTCAGATACTGATTGGCATATGAAGTCTTATGCTGAATTTTGAACCACATTCTAGTGTATTACTCTTGCTAATTTTACAATATCTTTCTATAGATGAAATAGTATGAGTAATATGCTAGGATACAGTTCTGAATTCAGCAAAACACACCTAGGTGCATTCTGATTGCTGGATGTGTCTGGTGTCTCTTCTACACCAATGAGGACACTAATTATTAGGAGCAGCTGTGAGAGAAAGAGTTTAAAAGCTCCTGTGTTGATCAGTGTGTGGATGAATCTGAAATATGTGCAGCACAACTGGGCCTGGATAGCTGGAGAAAACAGTTTAAACGTATTCTTTATTTCTGTCTGCAGTGTTTACTGATAATATTTAATTTTCAATCTCAAATTATTTCCAAGTTTTCTATCAAGAAATGCATTTGAAGTTGATCAGTTTAATTGGGCATAAAATCAACATAAACAGGCCCACAAATAAAATTTTATTTTGCTTTATCTCCAGTGAGGAACAAAAGATTCAGGGGTTCAGAAACAAAAGCAGAAATCTACCTCTTTTGGGAAGCTTAGGTTTTTTCACACAATCTACCTACTCCAAAATGAGAAAAGCAAATGAGAGACAGTTGCGTCCATTTTAAAAGCATGTTGATTTTGAGAGATGGAAGTCTAATATGTGAATTTTAATACGCTTCCCCTCCAAACACATTTCTTTTTATTTCCATGTCCCTGTAGATCAGATCGTCACTAAAAGAGCATAGCAAAATAATTTTACTTCGTGTGACGTGATTTCTGGCTGTGTGTGAAAAAGACCAATTGTTTTTGAGAATATTGTCAATGGCACTAAACAGCCATGTAGCAAGTGCTTTAACCCTTTAGTAGTGTTTTTTGTTGTTGTTTTTTTCATTACATCAGATACAGGTACGAAACTTGGTAACTTTTGTTGCACTTGCAATGTGATCACAAAAAAAGTCTACATCAGGGGTGTTCAAACTCATGCTGCATTCCAGGCAGGTTTTTGAACCCGTAAGTCATGACTTCAAATCATGACTTTGTAGCGTTCCCGGAAAATCACACCAAACTGCATAAAAGTGTAAACAAACCAACATGGCAGACCGTAGGGGCTTATGCTCATTAAAGGATTAGTCCACTTTTAAATAAACTTTTCCTGATAATTTACTCACCCCAATGTCATCCAAGATGTCCATGTCTTTCTTTCTTCAGTCGAAAAGAAATTAAAGTTTTTGATGAAAACATTCCAGGATCTTTTTCCATATAGTAGACTTAAATGGGCACCAAACAGTTGAAGGTCAAAATTAGTTTCACTGCAGCTTCAAATTGTTCTACACGATCCCAGATGAGAAGAGTCTTAGCTAGTGAAACCATCACTCATTTTCTGAAAAAAATTGAAAATTATTTAAGTTTTAACCTTAAATGCTTATCTTGAACTAGCTCTCTTCTTCTTCTTTATTAGAATTCCGGCAGTGTAGACGCTGCTAAGTGTATTATTGCCCTCCACAGGTCAAAGTATATATACTAGCATATTGCATATAAAAATGAGTTCAAAACTTTGACCTGCGGAGGGCAGTAATACACTTAGCAGCGTCTACACTGCTGGAATTCTAATAGAGAAGAAGAAGAGATCTAGTTCAAGATGAGCATTTAAGGTTAAATCTTATATAATTTTAAAAAAAATTCAGAAAATGAGCGACGGTTTCACTAGATAAGACCCTTATTTCTCATCTGGGATCGTGTAGAACAATTTGAAGCTGCAGTGAAACTAATTTTGACCTCCAACTGTTTGGTGCCCATTCAAGTCTACTATATGGAAAAAAATCCTGGAATGTTTTCATCAAAAACTTTAATTTCTTTTCGACTGAAGAAAGAAAGACATGGACATCTTGGATGACATGGGGGTGAGTAAATTATCAGGAAAAGTTTATTTAAAAGTGAACTAATTCTTTAACAATTATTTCTATCGCCAAATGTGCTTACTCCTTGCTTATTTGAGGGAAACAGAGGAGGAAAACGGCGCATAAGGCAAGAGAAGCTGTTATACCTTTTATTTTACCGTGCACTTGCATAAACACCGCATCCGTAGGGGCTGCCATTGTTGTTTCGCGGGCTATGTGACATCAGAACCCGTAACTGGGAGTACATCGACCTAGTACGAGTTCACGGGTGGGAAGTCACGACTTTGACTGCTGTTCCAGTGCACTTTCACGGGTAGAAGGTTAGAAAAACACGGGTTACGGGTTGCCTGGAACGCGGCATCAGTCCTGGAGGTCCACTGTCCTGTAAAGTTTAGCTCAAACCCCAGTTAAACACCTGAACCAGCTAATCAAGATCTAACTAGGCATACTAGAAACTTCAAGGCAGGTGTGTTGAGGCAAGTTGGAGCTAAACTCTACAGGACAGTGGGAGTGAAACACCTGGTCTACATGATTTGAAAAAGTTAAATGGTAAAAAATTCACACTTGTACTGTTCATGGTCAAAAATGACTGCCATTTTGAATGGTAAAAACAAATACAGAGCAATTTTTGGGGGTACAATCTACAAATCGACCACAATACAGAAAAAAAGCAGTGAAACTAAAACATTAAGAGTGAAGAATGCACACCACACATACAAACGCACATGAACTTATTCAAGATTTATGCATCCATACTAGCCTGGATGCCAGCCGAACTTAACCCCGCCCACAACATTTTGAGGTCGGGAAGTTCGGTCTGGACTCGATCCGTAGAGGAGTAATTATGCCCGAACAGTAACTGTTCGGACCAATCACATTGTCAGGGCGATGATTGACAGATTATCACCAGAAACGTAATCAGCCACGTCATCAAAGAGCGCTTGGGTTGAATTAGTTTACAACAATGATGGCTGGTGTTGAAGAACCTGAAGAACTGAGATGTGTAGATTCCGCCATCGCGTCCGTTATAGACGACATCGACAGAGAGAGAATTATCGGAGAATTTGATCATATATGCATTTACCTTTAATACTTCTCTCAAAAATTAAGCTCGTGTTGGCAAGTACTCCGTGTATACTTAAATTCTTTTTACAACACAGGCAAAGATTGTTTACGCTCATCTTCTACTAGTTCCAGCATGTGTGCAGTTGAGTTCTGTTGACAACTATGCGTCGTTCAACACACGTCACTTACTCTGTAGCTCTGATTGGTTGTAGGTCTATCCAATTGAGGTCTTTCCTGTATCGGTTGAAATACGCCCCCATAATCAAAGCCCAATGGAGCAGTATCAGACTCATATTCTGACTAGAATTGAGTATGACCACGTCAGGCTACATCCATACAGTAAATATATTTCAGAATATACAGAAAAGCAGTCCTCTTTTCAAGCAGTCTCAGTTCCCCAATTTAGAATTGACTGCAATATCCCAAGCCTATGGAGTCAAATTAATGCCATTAATTTTTGCACAAAAATAAAGTTTTGCAAAACAAAAAAAAGAATTGAGCAACAAAAAAAAATTTTGCAAACAAAAATAAAGAATTGCAAAGGAAAAATAAAGTATTGAGCGGAAAAAAATAAGTTTTGCAAACAAAAATAATAAATTGCAAAATAAAATAAAGTAGTGCAAAAATAAAAATATAATCAATCACAAAAATCAATGACAGCTGTAATCCTATTTAATCTTTGCCACATATTTTTCATGCTTAAACCTACTAAATCATTTGCAACGCTCATTTTATTCTGCGTTTCAGTCAAGCGTGCGCTCACGATACCGGTTTTCCTTTGCGCTGCACTTTTCTGCGCGGTTCTCTTTATGGCACTGGTTTGACGTGGGGGTGGAGTCAAGAAACGGGGGCACGCCCCCGCGAAACACGTCATCGGCAGGAGACGCAGATCGCAACAGAACAGATCAAGCATGGCAGAGCAGAGGCAAGTGGGAGGATTCCAGGTATGTAAAGGGGATTGTTTCCTTTTATTTATCGTTAAAATGTGCACTGTTTTTTTCTCTAAATGCGATTATTATTAACACTATTTGCATCTCGATGTTGATGTGCATTAAACGGTATGCGATAGACCAGGGCTGTCCAAACTCGGTCCTGGAGGGCCACTGTTTAGCTCCAACTTGCCTCAACACACCAGCCTGGAAGTTTATACATTGCCTTAATGAAAAATTTCACACATTAGAAATGTCCAAATAAAATGTTTAACAACTGCAAGATGCAGATACATTTTTGTGACACGTGAAAATGTACGTTTATAAGTCCAATTTAGAAATTCTCACTTAAGCTTAGCCACAGATGGACAGGAGAGGTTACGGGGCACATTAAATTGGCAGACACATTGTATTGTATTGTATATTTTGTTTTATTATATTATTACACATTCAGAAATGAAATATGTGTAACCAAACGTAATGCCAAAAATTAACTATATAAATAAAGAAATAACAAACTTAGCTGTCTTTTTCATATTGTAAGGTGTACTCAAAAATATCATGCAAAGCCTTTAGTGTTTTGTATACTTCATAACTAATTGAAGAAATTTATTTTGTAGGTCGGTGGGCACAACGATGCCACCAGGGTTGAATTGGGGTGTATGGTAATGGAGAGACTGCTCTCCAAACTCCAGTATGCAGTGAGTCGCCAGCCGCTGGACTTAGATTACTTGCAATTTATATGCAGTCATGAATTTATTTTTATCACATCAATCCATAATCAAATTACAATCCCAGATGGACTCCTCAATGAACTATCCAACCTAAAAAACATAGTGGAGACTCAAGTTGAAAACAACAGTGTACCCATAGCTGCACTGGAAGTGCAATTTGGAGAGAGGGGACGTCCAAAGTTTCTTATATCCAGAGAGCATCTTGTAAATCTTGTGAGTATGCATCTGTCTGTCCCCTGTATTGCTCAGCTTCTCGGTGTGTCAACAAGGACTATTGATCGGCGTCTTAACGAGTTTGGCATTTCTGTAAGAGACACATATACAACGATCTCAGACGAGGATCTTGACAACCTTGTTTGTACTGTAAAAGCTGAAAGTCCACACCTAGGCCACCGGATGATGAAAGGACGGTTGCAAGCCCTGGGTCACCGTGTGCCATGGACAAGGGTGTGGGATTCCATGCATCGAGTGGACTCTGCTGGAATACTTGCAAGAATGACACAGCTGAGATGTGTTGTCCGAAGGACTTATTCTGTTCAGGGACCACTGCATCTGGTTCACATCGACACGAATCACAAGCTCATAAGGTCCGATTCTATCATACATCTAGCCATTAATACAATTGTTTACGTGTGTGTGTGTATATATGTATTTATATATATATATATATAATGTGTGTATGTATGTATGTATGTGTATATATGTATAACGTGTGTATGTATGTGTATATATGTATAACGTGTGTATATATGTATAATGTGTGTATGTATATATATATATGTGTGTATGTATGTGTATATATATATATATATATGTATGTGTGTGTGTATGTATGTGTATGTATTTATATATATGTGTGTATGTATGTGTATATATATATATATATATGTGTGTATGTATGTGTATGTATGTGTATATATATATAT